>JARQOD010004116.1:21124-57833 GCA_033576555.1 Oophaga sylvatica | reverse complement strand
ACCCCCCTATAAAACTGTCCCACTAGTTAACCCCTTTTGTGAACCACTTAAAAAATAAAAAATAAAAACGAAGCAAAAAATCAGTGCTTTATCATCATACCGCTGAACACAAAGTGGAATAACACGCGATCAAAAAGACGGATATAAAGAAACATGGTACCGCTGAAAACGACATCTTGTCCCGCAAAAAACGAGCCATCAAACAGCATCATCAGCAAAAAAATAAAAAAGTTATAGCTCGCAGAATAAAGCGATGCAAAAATAATTATTTTTTATATAAAATTGTTTTTATTCTATAAAAGCGCCAAAACATAAAAAAATTATATAAATGAGGTATCGCCATAATCGTACTGACCCGAAGAATAAAACTGCTTTATCGATTTTACCACACGCGGAACAATAAAAACGCCTCACCCAAAAGAAATTCATGAATTGCTAAAAAGCGTCTTTTAGCGTGACAGCTGCCAATCATAAAAACCGCTATAAATAGTAAATCAAACCCCCCTTTATCACCCCCTTAGTTAGGGAAAAATAATAAAATAAAAAAAATGTATTTATTTCCATTTTCCCATTAGGGTTAGGGTTAGGGTTTCGGCTAAAGTTAGGGTTTGTGTTGGCGCTAAAGTTAGGATTAGGGTTAGAGTTAGGATTAGGGTTAGGGTTGGGATTAGGGTTGGGACTAGGGTTAGGGGTGTGTTGGGGTTAGGGTTGGAGTTAGAATTGGGGATTTCCGCTGTTTAGGCACATCAGGGGCTCTCCAAATGTGACATGGCGTCTGATCTCCATTCCAGCCAATTCTGCGTTGAAAAAGTCAAACGGTGTTCCTTCACTTCTGAGCTCTGCCATGCGTCCAAACAGTAGTTTATCCCCACATATGGGGTATCAGCGTACTCTGGACCCCAAGAGTTATTGTGAAATGTGTCCTATTTCTTCTGTTACCCTTGGGAAAATAAAAAACTGGGGGCGAAAATATTATTTTTGTAAAAAAAATAAGATTTTTTTGTTTTTACGGCTGTACATTATAAACTTCTGTGAAGCACTTGGGGCTTCATAGCGCTCACCACACATCTAAATAAGTTCCTTGTGGGATCTATTTTCCAAAATGGGGTCACTTGTTGGGGATTTCCACTGTTTAGGCGCATCAGGGGCTCTCCAAATGCGACATGACGCCCCCAGACCATTCCATCAAAGTCTGAAATCCAAAACGTCACTACTTCCCTTTCCGAGCCCTGACATGCGCCCATACAGTAGTTTTCTCCCACATATTGGGTATCAGCGTACTCAGGACAAATTGGACAACAACTTTTGGGTCCAATTTCTCCTGTTACCCTTGTGAAAATAAAATATTGGGGGCGAAAAAATCATTTTTGTAAAAAAAAAAGGATTTTTTATTTTTACGGCTGTGCGTTATAAACTTCTGTGAAGCACTTCGGGGTTCAAAGTGCTTACCACACATCTACGTAAGTTCCTTGTGGGGTCTATTTTCCAAAATGGGGTCACTTGTGGGGGTTTCCACTGTTTAGGCGCATCAGGGGCTCTCCAAATGCGACATGACGCCCCCAGACCATTCCATCAAAGTCTTCAATCCAAAACGTCACTACTTCCCTTTCCGAGCCCTGACATGCGCCCATACAGTAGTTTTCTCCCACATATTGGGTATCAGCGTACTCAGGACAAATTGGACAACAACTTTTGGGGTCCAATTTCTCCTGTTACCCTTGTGAAAATAAAATATTGGGGGCGAAAAAATCATTTTTGTAAAAAAAAAAAGGATTTTTTATTTTTACGGCCGTGCGTTATAAACTTCTGTGAAGCACTTCGGGGTTCAAAGTGCTCACCACACATCTATATAAGTTCCTTGTGGGGTCTATTTTCCAAAATGGGGTCACTTGTTGGGGGTTTCCACTGTTTAGGCGTATCAGGGGCTCTCCAAATGCGACATGACGCCCCCAGACCATTCCATCAAAGTCTGCAATCCAAAACGTCACTACTTCCCTTCCGAGCCCTGACGTGCACCCATACAGTAGTTTTCTCCTACATATTGGGTATCAGCGTACTCAGGACAAATTGGACAACAACTTTTGGGTTCCAATTTCTTCTGTTACCCTTGTGAAAATAAAATATTGTGGGCGAAAAAATCATTTTTGTAAAAAAAAAAAGGATTTTTTTATTTTAAGGCTGTACGTTATTAAACTTTATTGAAACACCTGGGGGTTCAAAGTTCTCACCACACATCTAGATAAGTTCCTTGATGGGTCTAGTTTCCAAAATGGTGTCATTTGTGGGGGGTTTCCACTGTTTAGGCAGATCAGGAGCTCTCCAAACACGACATGGCGTCCAGCCAATTCTGCGTTGAAAAAGTGAGACGGCGCTCCTTCCCTTCCAAACTCTGCCATGCACCCAAACAGTGGTATACCCCCACTATGGGGTATCAGTGTACTCAGGACAAATTGCACAATAACTTTTGGAGTCTTGTTACCCTTGGAAAAATAAAAATTCGGGTGAAAAGATCATTTTTGTGGAAAAAATATGATTTTTAAATTTTACGGCTCTACGTTATAAACTTGTGTGAAGCACTTGAGGGTTCAAATTGCTCACCAAAGATCTAGATAAGTTCCTTAGGGGGTCTAGTTTCCCAAATGGGGTCATTTGTGGGGGGTTTCCACTGTTTAGGCACATCAGGGGCTCTCCAAATGCAACATGGCATCCAATCTCAATTCCAGCCAATTTTGGTTGGAAAAAGTCAAATGGTGCTCCTTCCCTTCCTAGCTCTGCCGTGCGCCCAAACAGTGGTTCCCCCCCACATATGGGGCATAAGCGTACTCAGGACAAATTGGACAACAACTTATGTGGTCCAATTTCTCCTGTTACCCTTGGGAAAATAAAAAATTAGTGACTAAAAGATAATTTTTGTGGGAAAAAAATAGGATTTTTTATTTTCATGCCCGGGCATTATAAACTTGTGTGAAGCACTTGGGGGTTCAAAGTGCTCACCAAAGATCTAGATAAGTTCCTTAGGGGTCTAGTTTCCAAAATGGGGTCACTTGTGGGGATTTCCACTGTTTAGGCTCATCTGGGGCACTGCAAACGGAACATGACTCCCATCAACGTCTGCATTCCAAAACGTTACTACTTCCTTTCCAAGCCCTGCCGTGCGCCCAAACAGTTTTCCACCCCCACATATGGGGTATCAGCGTACTCAGGACAAATTGGACAACAACTTTTGGGGTCCAATTTCCTTGGGAAAATTCAAAAATTTAGGACTAAAAAATCATTTTTGTGGAATTTTTTTTTTTTTTTTTCACACCCAGGCATTATAAACTTTTGTGAAACACTTGGGGGTTCAAAGTGCTCACAACAGATCTAGATAAGTACCTTAGGGGTCTAGTTTCCAAAATGGTGTCACTTGTGGGGGGTTTCCACTGTTTAGGCGCATCAGAGGTTCTCCAAGCGCGACATGGCGTCCAATCTCAACTCCAGCCAATTTTAGTTTAAAAAAGTCAAACGGCGCTCCTTCCCTTACGAGCTCTGCCGTGTGCCCAAACAGTGGTTTTCCCCCACATATGGGGTATTGGCGTACTCAGGAGAAATTGCATAACAACCTTATCTGTCCATTTTCTCCTTTTACCCTTGTGAAAATAAAAAAAAGTTTGTAAAAGATCATTTTTGTGGCTAAAAAGTTAAATATTCATTTTTTCCTTCCACGTTGCTTTAGTTCCTGTGAAGCACCTGAAGGGTAAATAAACTTCTTGAATGTGGTTTTGAGTACCTTGAGGGGTGCAGTTTTTAGAATGGTGTCACTTTTGGGTATTTTCTGTCATATAGACCCCTCAAAGTGACTTCAAATGTGAGGTGGTCCCTAAAAAAAATGGCTTTGTAAATTTTGTTGTAAAAATGAGAAATCGCTGGTCAACTTTTAACCCTTATAACTTCCTAACAAAAAAAAATTTTGATTCCAAAATTGTGCTGATGTAAAGTAGACATGTGGGAAATGTTATTTCTTAACTATTTTGTGTTACATATTTCTCTGTTTTAAGGGAATAAAAATTCAAAGTTTGAAAATTGCTAAATTTTTAAAATTTTCGCCATATTTGTGTTTTTTTCAAAAATAAACGCAAGTTATATGGAAGAAATTTTACCACTAACATGAAGTACAATATGTCACAAGAAAACAATCTCAGAATCGCGAAGATCCGTTGAAGCGTTCCGGAGTTATAACCTCATAAAGAGACAGTGGTCAGAATTGTAAAAATTGGCCCGGTCATTAACGTGCAAACCACCCTTGGGGGTGAAGGGGTTAATTAGTTCTCTGGTGTAACAAAAACTAAACAGCAGCCACAGAAAGAAATGGAAAAGGAAAATGAACAAACAACAGTGGCTGAACTAAACTGAGAGGAGCACAAACCCCCAAGGGACCCGGCAGACACCCACAGAAGTGCAGGACAATATGCCAAAAAAAACAAAAAAACAAAATAAAAGAAGAAAATGTCTTATCTGTTAGCAAAAGATGCAGGCACGAAACAGCAAGCTACAAAGTGTGCAGGAATCAAAGATGAGACCAGAACAATTGATCACCGTCAACCCTGATGGGAGGGAACCTCCCTTATATAAGACCAGTCAGTAACACCTGATCTCCAATCTTCACAATCTTCATTGGATAGTTCAGTACTGTTTGTAACCACCAGAGGGAGCTTCTGCTCAGAATTCATTTCTATCACATTCACAACAGCAAGAGCAGTATGTTCCAAATGTGGCGAAGTTTTGTGGCAGCGCCACCAATGTCTACACCATCCGAGACGGCTCCACTCAGCAGGAGGCAAAGTTTCCGTAAGATGGTGACAGACTACATGTCTTGGCCTCTCAGTGTTCTCCCAGATGGCTCTTCCCCATTCAAGTTTTGGGTCTCTAAGCTGGATACATGGCCAGAGCTTAGCCAGTATGCATTGGAGGTGCTGGCTTGCCCTGCTGCCAGTGTATTATTGGAGCGCTTCTTTAGTGCTGCAGGTGGTGTACTAACAGACCGTAGCATGCGACTATCCTCCGTTAATGTAGACCGGTTTAGTTTTCTGAAAATGAACAAGGCATGGATCTCGCATGAATTTGCCTGTCCGGTTTCAGATTAAATAACTGGTTGGCAACGTTATCCATGTCTCCTGTTATGTTCATCTTTCTACCACCTGAACTCTACTCCCTGGGCTACAACACTGCCAGTTGCTGCTCACAAGTGTTGGATGCACAGATCAAAAAAAATCGCTGATGTGTTTGTGGGGTTCAGTAACGCCTGCTGTTCCCTGCTGTGTGTCTGGCAAAAATTACTGCTAGCTAGCTACACATGTTGAAATAAACATGACATGTTAAAGTGCCTACTGCTACACATAGATAAGAGGCTACACTCTTATTTCTAAACTGTAAACAAGTGAAACGTCACCTTTAAAACCATAAAATTATTAGTCTTTGTCACAAATCTGTAACAAAATAATTGTGACATATTACTGCAGATATCCACATGTGGAACACAAATGCTAACACAAAAGCCTACTTATGCTATAGGGTACTGATGGTGAACCTTGTCACTCCATAACTTAGACAAATCCAACTCACATCATGCCTCAAATGCTGCAATGTTGGAAGTGCATAATGTGGGTTGAACTTTGACAACAGCTGCAGTGCGAAGGTTAGCCTTCAGTGTTCTTGGCTTTTAAATAAAAGCATACAAGTAAATTTAATAATCCATTGTTGATTAAGGGACGTGATGTACACCTGTAATATTGTGGAAACAATGGATGTAGGACTAGTCCTCTTCCACATTACTTATATTTGTGTCATTTGAAAAAATACATATTTAAATACAAATTTAACAACCCATATCATAAAGGTCCATCATGTAAAAATGAGAATCGGTAACAAAAATCATGCATTACCTTGTTAAACTCAATAGTGCATAGTCACAATAGCTAAATATATACCTGCAAGTGGTGCTGAAACAACGACAACTGATAGAAAAGGTGAATGATATCTAGTTATCAGACTGAATAGCGACACCTGTACAATGTCGATATAATACTGTACCTTAACAAAAAGGCTGTTTGCAACCAATGTATTGTATACGGATGGAAGCGCGTCACACTAATAGATTTGAGTTATGTGAAATAGAATGGAGCAGCACCAATTAGAGAAGAATGTCAAGGATGAGGCAGTGAGACACGCTTAGCAGAGTACAAGCAGCAGTGTGTTAGGGTTCGATTTCCCGCTGCTGCACAAGGGGAGTCTCAAACCCGTCCCGCTGCGGTCTCCCATTCATCTCCGGCCGCAGTGGAGCCTGCTCAGCAGAGACGTCGGTCCAGGCGTCTTGCCCACTCCTCTACTGTGCAGTGACTTGCTGCTGCCTTTCCTGGATCTGCTATTATAGCCAGTGCTGGAGCAGTCGTCTTTGAGACAAAGTCCTGCGTTTTCCCATCTGAGCATGCCCAGAGTGAGATCTCTCATTGGAGATCAGGGGTCACATGTTCAGGTGCTGCAGCGGCTCCTATTGGTCCGCCAGGAAGGTCACGTTTGTTTGTAACAGCTTCTCATTGGTCCTTGTTCCTGGAAGGTCCTGTAGCTGTTGCTATAAAAGGGTAGCATGGCTGGGCCGCCATGCGCTAATATCAATCATTGTATGCTATGCGCCAGTGTGGTCATGTGTATGTGTGGATAGGGACCCGGCTGAAATAAGCCACTAGAATACCGACTTAATCGGTGAGGAGTTTGGTATGGTAGCTGGTCAGGGTCGGTGTCCTAGATGCCCTAGATTACCGGCATAACCGGTGAGGAGTTTTGATTGCCGTATTCAGGGTCTGGCGTTCAGACGCCATAGATTGCGGGTGACTTCCGCGAGGACATTAGCACATGATCACGCTTTATGAACGCGTAGCACTTAACTGTGTACCTGAGAGCCTGACAGGACACAGTACTTTTTCTCAGCGGCCCTGTGACGTAACAGGGTTCGCTTTTAACGCTAGACAGCACCCTAGCGTGTTTTCTTTGCCACTCAGTTGTGTCTAGTGAGTGCGTACACATCGCCATATAGCGCTGCGGCTCTCCTAGCAGCTCTGTGGAGTAACAGAGTTCGCACTTTTTGCCACAGCGCATTACGGCGTTTATGTTGGCGACTCTGCGGGATAACAGAGTTTGCTTCTCGCGCCATTTCTACTAGCAGCAGGCTCCGCTTGCACTGTGGACCCCGGGCTGCGAACGCACCTCTCTACTTTATATATTTGCTGCGTTCCGCAGACCCTTAACATAATATTAGCGCCAGGGTCTGGCTAGTAAAATGGCGGATGAACAGCGTCTATCGCAGTACATCCAGCAGCTGGAGGGTAGGTTGGCGGCTCTTGAGCGCACAACCTCAGCTGTGGATGTTACCGCAGTCGCTGTTCAGGCTGCTAGCGTGGCTGCAGCCAGTTTGTCTTCTGCCACCTCTGCCCCTACATTATCCCACCTCCCGCTTCCTGACAAGTTTGCCGCTGATAGCAAGCAATGTCGGGGATTCGTGAGTCAGTGCTCTATACAGCTCGAGCTTCTGGCTGCACGTTTTCCCACGGATCGGGCACGAGTGGGTTTTGTATTTTCTCTACTCTCGGGCAGAGCGTTGGAGTGGGCAACGCCGCTGTGGGAGCGCGACGATCGTGTGGTGCGGAGTGCTCCTCGTTTCTTGGAGGCTCTTAAAAAGGTCTTTTTAGGACCTCAGGTCACCCACGATACGGCGCTACAACTGCTGGCATTGGCACAGGGTTCGTCTTTGGTCAGTCTGTTTTCCGTCCAGTTTCGGACTCTAGCTTCTGAGCTAGATTGGTCTGATAAAGTTCTTATTCCAATCTACTGGCGAGGACTGGCTGACCATGTTAAAGACGCTTTGGCTACCAGGGAGATTCCCGCCACACTGGAGAAGCTTATCTCCATATCTACCCGCATTGACCTCCGTTTTCACGAGCGGAGGTTGAAGCGGACCCAGTGTAGGCAGAGGTTTCGGTTGGCTCCACCTTTGCCAAACCTCTCGAATTTCCCGATCTGGCGTCCGAACCCCAAAAGGCCACAGAAGTTCCTCATGCAGGACCTAAGTCTCGGTCCGTCCGAGTATCCGTGATCTGTAACCGTTGTCAGCAGACAGGACACTATGCCAACAAATGTCCACATCGATTGGGGAAGCGATCGCGTCTAGTGGCCCTGGGAGGAGGTTCACTAGAGACAGCGGCATTTTCCTCCAAGATGACACTTAAAGGGACAATCACTGTTGGTACTTCCATTCTCACCGCCGACCTTTGCGTGGACTCAGGAGCAGAGGGGAATTTCATGTCCTCTAGCTTTGCTCGCCGTCATGCAATACCTCTGGTGGCGCTTGACAAATCAGTGACTGTCCGGGTAGTGAATGGGTCGACATTGCCCTCACAAATTACACACCAGACTGTTCCACTTGCATTGTCTGTATCTCCTTCCCATCAGGAACTTATTTCCCTACTCGTCCTTCCCGAGGGAATAGACGAGATCCTTCTAGGTATACCTTGGCTCCGTTTCCACTCCCCACATATAGAGTGGACTTCGGGTAGGATACTGGGTTGGAGTGATGCATGTAGAGGCGGATGTGTCAGGAGTTGCGTTCAGGTTACCACTACGGAGTTACCCGCAGATCTTACCCCACTTCCCAAGCACTACTGGTCATATGCAGACGTGTTCTCCAAGAAGGCTGCGGAGACTCTTCCGCCTCATCGCCCTATGACTGTCCTAACGACCACTTGCCTGGCGCAGAACCTCCTCGGGGAAGGGTCTATCCCTCTCTCTTCCTGAGACAGAGGCCATGTCGCAATATATTCAGGAGAACTTGGCAAGAGGGTTTATTAGGAAGTTGGTGTCACCGGCAGGGGCGGGATTTTTCTTCGTGCAGAAGAAAAACGGAGAATTGCATCCGTGTATTGATTACAGGGGTCTTAACGCCATCACCGTTAAAAACAAGTACCCGTTGCCCCTGATTTCTGAGCTTTTTGATAGGCTTCGGGGAGCAAGAGTATTCACTAAACTAGATCTGCGCGGTGCTTATAACCTGATTCGCATCCGTGAGGGGGACGAATGGAAGACGGCTTTTAATACCAGGGATGGGCATTACGAATATCTGGTGATGCCCTTCGGGCTCTGTAATGCTCCAGCCGTTTTCCAAGACTTTGTAAATGACATCTTTTGGGATATGCTCTCCACCTCGGTCGTAGTCTATCTGGATGATATACTCATCTTCTCTCCAGATATTGACTCCCACCGGAGAGATGTCTGCAGAGTCTTCGACCTCTTACGGGCTAATTCCCTCTATGCTAAGTTAGAGAAATGTATGTTTGAGCTGGAGTCTTTACCTTTCCTTGGTTATATCATCTCAACTCAGGGATTGGCTATGGATCCGGCCAAACTACAGGCTGTGATGGACTGGCAGGAACCTCACTTTCTAAAAGCGGTGCAGCACTTTATGGGGTTCATTAATTACTATCGCCAGTTCATTCCGCATTTCTCTACCTTGGTAGCTCCCTTGGTAGCCCTCACCAAGAAGGGAGCAAATCCCAAATTGTGGTCGGAAGAGGTCTCCACGGCTTTCTCTTCTATTAAGTCTCATTTTGCTAGCGCTCCCATCCTACATCGCCCCGATGTTGATAAGCCATTTTTATTGGAGGTGGATGCCTCATCCGTTGGTGCTGGAGCAGTCCTCTTCCAAAAGGATGCTCAAGGTCGGAAGCATCCTTGCTTCTTCTTCTCTAAGACCTTCACTTCAGCGGAGAGGAATTATTCTATCGGGGATAGGGAGTTGCTAGCCATGAAGTTGGCCTTCTCTGAGTGGAGACATCTGTTGGAGGGGGCCCGTTTTCCCTTCCAAGTCTTCACCGACCACAAAAATTTGGTGTATCTGCAGACAGCTCAGCGGCTTAACTCTCGCCAGGCCAGATGGTCCTTGTTCTTCTCTCGGTTTAATTTCACACTCCACTTCCTCTCTGGAGAGAAGAACATTCGCGCCGAAGCTCTCTCTCGCTCTGTGGTGTCCTCTGTAGAGGAGGTAGAGGAGCCTCGGCTTATTGTTCCCACAGAGAGCTTGAGAACAATGGCTCCGGTTTCACTAGAGTCTGTGCCCCGGGCAAGACTTTTGTGCCTACCAATTTGCGACCGGAGGTACTCTCTAGGGCACATTCGTCCAGGGTTGGTGGACATTTTGGGGCAAAGAGGATATCTGAATTGCTGGCAAGTACATATTGGTGGCCGCATATGGTCCGTGATGTTGGGGACTATGTTCGGGCGTGTGTCTCCTGCGCCAAAAATAAGTCTCCACGACAACGGCCAGCTGGTTTACTTTATCCTTTGCCGGTGGCAGAAAGGTCCTGGGAGATGGTTGGGATGGACTTTGTGGTGGGCTTGCCCAAGTCTCGGGGTTGCACCATCATTTGGGTAATCACCGACCATTTCTCTAAAATGGTGCATCTGGAGCCACTTCCACGGTTACTTTCTGCACGGGCTCTGGCAGCGTTGTTCGTTAGGCACATCTTCCATCTACACGGCATGCCGGACAAAATTGTCAGTGACCGAGGTCCCCAGTTTGCGTCTCGGTTCTGGAGAGAGCTTTGTCGTCTACTCAGTATTGAGTTAAATCTCTCTTCAGCGTATCATCCTGAGACGAATGGGTTGGTAGAGAGGGCCAACCAGACCTTGGTCACCTATCTACGATATTTTGTCTCTGCCAGGCAGGATGACTGGGCATCCTTGCTACCATGGGCTGAGTTTGCATTAAACAATGCTGTGGCTGACTCCACCGGACAGACTCCTTTCCTTCTGAACTACGGTCAGCATCCGTGGGTTCCGGTGCCCATGCCCGTGTCTTCCGCCGACTCCAGGGTGGCAGACTGGGCTGTGGAGGCACGGGACATTTGGGACCGTACCCAGGATGCCATTCAGGCGTCCAAGGAGAGGATGAGGTCCTCTGCCGACCACATCGGCGCCCCGCTCCAACACTTGCTCCTGGGGACTTGGTCTGGCTCTCCGCCCGTAACATCAGGCTGCAAATTGAGTCCACTAAGTTGGCACCCCGCTACCTGGGTCCTTTCAAGGTCCTCGAGCAGGTTAACCCTGTGGTATACCGTTTGGCTCTTCCACCACGCCTGGTTATCTCCGACACCTTTCATGTATCCCTCCTGAAACGAGTGCTCATGTCCCGGTTTTCTGAGTCATCTGCCGGGACATCGGGTTCATCTACGGATGACCATGAGGTGAACGCCATCGTAGGGTGTAAGGTGGTACGGGGCAAAAAGTTTTATTTGGTGGACTGGCTATGGGCCTGAGGATAGATCTTGGGAGCCTGCCGAGCATATTCACGCTCTGCAGCTCATCACTGTCTTTGAGCGCAGCGAGGCCCAAAGAAGGGGGGGCCCTAGGAGGGGGGGTAATGTTAGGGTTCGATTTCCCGCTGCTGCACAAGGGGAGTCTCGAACCCATCCCGCTGCGGTCTCCCATTCATCTCCGGCCGCAGTGGAGCCTGCTCAGCAGAGACGTCGGTCCAGGCGTCTTGCCCACTCCTCTACTGTGCAGTGACTTGCTGCTGCCTTTCCTGGATCTGCTATTATAGCCAGTGCTGGAGCAGTCGTCTTTGAGACAAAGTCCTGCGTTTTCCCATCTGAGCATGCCCAGAGTGAGATCTCTCATTGGAGATCAGGGGTCACATGTTCAGGTGCTGCAGCGGCTCCTATTGGTCCGCCAGGAAGGTCATGTAGCTACGTTTGTTTGTAACAGCTTCTCATTGGTCCTTGTTCCTGGAAGGTCCTGTAGCTGTTGCTATAAAAGGGTAGCATGGCTGGGCCGCCATGCGCTAATATCAATCATTGTATGCTATGCGCCAGTGTGGTCATGTGTATGTGTGGATAGGGACCCGGCTGAAATAAGCCACTAGAATACCGACTTAATCGGTGAGGAGTTTGGTATGGTAGCTGGTCAGGGTCGGTGTCCTAGATGCCCTAGATTACCGGCATAACCGGTGAGGAGTTTTGATTGCCGTATTCAGGGTCTGGCGTTCAGACACCATAGATTGCGGGTGACTCCAGCGAGGACATTAGCACATGATCACGCTTTATGAACGCGTAGCAGTTAACTGTGTACCTGAGAGCCTGACAGGACAAAGTACTTTTTCTCAGCGGCCCTGTGACGTAACAGGGTTCGCTTTTAACGCTAGACAGCGCCCTAGCGTGTTTTCTTTGCCACTCAGTTGTGTCTAGTGAGTGCGCACACATCGCCATATAGCGCTGCGGCTCTCCTTCTAGCGGCTCTGTGGAGTAACAGAGTTCGCACTTTTTGCCACAGCGCATTACGGCGTTTATGTTGGCGACTCTGCGGGATAACAGAGTTTGCTTCTCGCGCCATTTCTACTAGCAGCAGGCTCCGCTTGCACGGTGGACCACGGGCTGCGAACGCACCTCTCTACTTTATATATTTGGTGCGTTCCACAGACCCTTAACACAGTGTTTGAATAACTAACTGGAGCGGGATCTGCACTCCAAAAATGAGAACCTCTGACTACAGTAAACAATGCACACAACTGTTCAGCAGCTGTGAAAGGCCCGTTTGTGTACTTCTATATTGTTTGCAACCAATGTATTGGATAATGATGGAAGCACGTCACACTAATAGATTTGAATTATTTGAAATATAATGTAGCAGCAACAATTAGAGAAAAATGTCAAGGATGAGGCAGTGACACACGCTCAGCAGAGTACAAGCAGCGGTGGTTGAAGAAATAACTTGAGCGGGATCAGAATTCAAAAATTGAAACCCTCTGACTATAGTAAACAATGCACACAACTGTTCAGCAGCTGTGAAAGGCCCGTTTGTGTACTTCTATATTGTTTGCAACCAATGTATTGGATAATGATGGAAGCACGTCACACTAATAGATTTGAATTATTTGAAATATAATGTACCAGCAACAATTAGAGAAAAATGTCAAGGATGAGGCAGTGACACACGCTCAGCAGAGTACAAGCAGCGGTGGTTGAAGAAATAACTTGAGCGGGATCAGAATTCAAAAATTGAATCCCTCTGACTACAGTAAACAATGCACACAACTGTTCAGCAGCTGTGAAAGGCCCGTTTGTGTACTTCTATATTGTTTGCATCCAATGTATTGGATAATGATGGAAGCACGTCACACTAATAGATTTGAATTATTTGAAATATAATGTAGCAGCAACAATTAGAGAAAACTGTCAAGGATGAGGCAGTGACACACGCTCAGCAGAGTACAAGCAGCGGTGGTTGAAGAAATAACTTGAGCGGGATCAGAATTCAAAAATTGAAACCCTCAGACTACAGTAAACAATGCACACAACTGTTCAGCAGCTGTGAAAAGCCCGTTTGTGTACTTCTATATTGTTTGCAACCAATGTATTGGATAATGATGGAAGCACGTCACACTAATAGATTTGAATTATTTGAAATATAATGTAGCAGCAACAATTAGAGAAAACTGTCAAGGATGAGGCAGTGACACACGCTCAGCAGAGTACAAGCAGCGGTGGTTGAAGAAATAACTTGAGCAGGATCAGAATTCAAAAATTGAAACCCTCTGACTACAGTAAACAATGCACACAACTGTTCAGCAGCTGTGAAAGGCCCGTTTGTGTACTTCTATATTGTTTGCAACCAATGTATTGGATAATGATGGAAGCACGTCACACTAATAGATTTGAATTATTTGAAATATAATGTAGCAGCAACAATTAGAGAAAACTGTCAAGGATGAGGCAGTGACACACGCTCAGCAGAGTACAAGCAGCGGTGGTTGAAGAAATAACTTGAGCAGGATCAGAATTCAAAAATTGAAACACTCTGACTACAGTAAACAATGCACACAACTGTTCAGCAGCTGTGAAAGGCCCGTTTGTGTACTTCTATATTGTTTGCAACCAATGTATTGGATAATGATGGAAGCACGTCACACTAATAGATTTGAATTATTTGAAATATAATGTAGCAGCAACAATTAGAGAAAAATGTAAAGGATGAGGCAGTGAGACACGCTCAGCAGAGTACAAGCAGCAGTGGTTGAAGAACTAAATGGAGCGGGATCTGCACTCAAAAAAAAAAACCTCACAGACTACAGTGAACACTGCACACAACTGTTCACTATCTCTGAAAGGCTCCTTTGTGGATTCTATACTGTTTGCAACCAATGTATTGGATACGGATGGAAGCACGTCACACTAATAGATTTGATTTTTTTTAAATAGAATGTAGCAGCAACAATTTGAGAAAAATGTAAAGGATGAGGCAGTGAGACACGCTCAGCAGAGTACAAGCAGCAGTGGTTGAAGAACTAAATGGAGCGGGATCTGCACTCAAAAAAAAAAACCTCACAGACTACAGTGAACACTGCACACAACTGTTCACTATCTCTGAAAGGCTCCTTTGTGGACTTCTATACTGTTTGCAACCAATGTATTGGATACGGATGGAAGCACGTCACACTAATAGATTTGATTTTTTTTAAATAGAATGTAGCAGCAACAATTTGAGAAAAATGTAAAGGATGAGGCAGTGAGACACGCTCAGCAGAGTACAAGCAGCAGTGTTTGAAGAACTAACTGGAGCGTGATCTGCACTCAAAAAAAAACCTCACAGACTAGAGTGAACACTGCACACAACTGTTCACTATCTGTGAATCTGTGAAAGGCTCCTTTCTGTACTTCTATAGTGTTTGCAACCAATGTATTGTATACGGATGGAAGCGCGTCCCACTATAATTTCAATTGAATGGAGCAGCAAGAATTACACTAAAGAAAAAAAAAAGAGTCTATGAGTGACACGTGCAGATGCCTACAAACAGCATTGGATGCAGAGCAAACTGCAGCGTCACCTGCACTCTCACACACACACCTTGCACAGAGCTGTTAAAACAACACTGCAAGGCAAAAGGAAGCTTTACACAGCGGTTGGTAAACTAGCCTGCCTAGAGCACAGTACACAAAATCGCAATCTCTAACTGTGCCTCAGAGTCAGCACAGCAGCGTTCTGTCCCTAACTGAATTCACAGCACAGTGACGCTAAAATGGCGGCGGCGCCTTTTATAGTGCATTCTGACATCATTTCAGCATCCAATCACAGCCATGCCATTAGTTAACATGACCGCAGCAGTACAGGATGTGCCCACACTTCTTAGGATTCCTCATTGGCTGACTAAAATCACATTGCCTCTCAAAGAATTATGGGAACTTCCGATTCCGGTATACGATATATGGAAAATATCGGAACTAAGTATCGGAATTCTGATACAGCTAATAACGGCCGATACCCGATACTTGCGGTATCGGAATGCTCAACTCTACTCCCCAGAAGTCTGAGTGGTCCAAGTAGCGGCAGACCAGTAGCATAGATGAACCTGGATAGTGGCTCCCACCGAAATCGGGAGCAGAGAGGTGCGAGAACAGTTCAGTAGCACTGAGGAATCTGCGCACCAGGAGAGAAGAATGCAGAAAGGACCTGTGGAAGGTGACCACGGGTCAGAGGGGAAGGAGGCGGGGCAAAGTGTGGAATTTGCTGGGGAAGACCGAGAAGCACTGCGGAGACCCACGGGTAAGGACAGGATACCGCGGGGCACCACGGAATGACAGGGCTCTAAGGAATGACAGGGCACCAGGAGAAAGAGTAGTAATAGACAAGCCGAGGTCAGTAAAACTGGATCGGGCAAAAACAGTACAGAAGGAGCAGACAAACAGAGATACCTAGGTCCAAGCAGAAGTCAAAAACCGGGCAGGCAAATGACGGTACCGAATGAGAAGACAAAGATCACAACGGGGAACAAACAGGGTCACAACCAAACACACAGACCAAAACACAAGCACAAGGCACAGGCACACAGGGGTCGACACACTCAGCTGAGGGCGAAAGTATAACTGACAAGGCATGGACCCACAAAGAGGCTATAAAAAGGATCACAGAAACCAAAGGGAGGCTGTGTAGCATCACCCTGTATAGTTTCTTGCTCCATCCCAAGTTGCTCCACCTGCAAAACCTCCACTAATTGTGAGCAGTGAGCGTTTCAGTAGATAGAGAAGCGGGAAGGTTAGGCTGATTACAGCATCATCGCTACTCAAGAACTTCATCAAGTGCTCAAAGTTTTGGAGAACCGCACACATATCAGAAATTCATACCCACTCATCAGTTCTAATGTGTGGAGGCTGACCAGAATACCAACAGGCATGTTGCAGCTGGTATTCAACTACTTCCCTCTGCTGCCCACAAAGTCTTGTCAACACATGTAACATTGAGTTCCAACGTGTGGTGACATCGCACACCAGTTGGTGAGCTGGAAGTTGCAAACGTTGCTACAGGACTGCCAGGGAGGCGGCAGCTGTAGCTGACTTGCAGAAATCGGCACACACACAGCATACTTTCACTACTAGCTCAAGCAGATCTGGGTAGGTTTCAAGAAAACGTTGAACCACTATGTTGAGCATGTGCACAAGGTATGGTACTTGTGCAAAGTTGAAAAGCTTCAGAGCTGCCACCAGGTTATGGCCATTGTCACACACAACCATACCTAGCTGTAGGTTTAGAGACAAATCAGTCTGGTTTGTTGAATGTATGTGAACCAGATTGAATTCAATGGGAGGCAAAACCAAACGTACAGACTGCACCTTAAGGGTGGACAAAAAACTTCCTAAACAGCTCAAATTAGATGCAGACACCAGGAGAAAGTGGCATTAATTGACCCAGAGTACAAATAGTATAATTGCACAGCATGGATGCATGGAACAGAGCTTGGACCAGCAATTCAAGATGAAGCATTGATCAGTAACAGGTGGATGAGTGACAGGTGTAGGCCTGGTTCTCTGATAGATCTGCCAAATTCAAGCAACACATGAAGAAGAAACACCTCAGAGTCCAAACATTTCCAAAATTAGGGGCAGACATCAGGAAAAGCGACATCAACAAACCCACAGTAGAAATTTTGCAATGGCACAACAGCAGTCAGTCATGGGCCAAGCAAGTGGTATCAGGGTCTGGGTCAGCATTTCCAGCATTGAATTGAAGTTTCAATGAGGACCTGGTGGTTAAGTGAGAGGTGTAAACCTTCTTAGCTGGGAGCCCTCCTACCTCATGCAACAGCTGAAACTGTTATTTTTCCCAGACACACTCAGGTGGCACAAATATCAGTTTTGTAGACTACTATTGATAGAAAAATGTAAGGATCATAACCCAGGTAGTTGACTGATCAATTCACCCACAGTATAACATTTTATTATAATATATAATCAGTCATTCATAGGCCATACATGAGGTATCAGGGTATGGGTCAGCATTTAGAGCTTTGAATTGAAGTTTCAATTAAGACGAGGTTGGTAACGGAGAGGTGTAAGCCTTCTTTGCTGGGAGCCCTCATACAACAACTGAAAATGATTTTTTTTCCCTCAGGTGAAACAAATACAGGTCCTTCTCAAAAAATTAGTATATAGTGCTAAATTTCATTATTTTCCATAATGTAATGATTACAATTAAACTTTCATATATTTTAGATTCATTACACACCAACTGAAATTTGTCAGGTCTTTTATTGTTTTAATACTGATGATTTTGGCATACAACTCCTGATAACCCAAAAAACCTGTCTCAAAATATTAGCATATCAAGAAAAGGTTCTCTAAACGACCTATTACCCTAATCTTCTGAATCAACTAATTAACTCTAAACTCATGCAAAAGATTCCTGAGGCTTTTAAAAACTCCCTGCCTGGTTCATTACTCAAAACCCCCATCATGGGTAAGACTAGCGACCTGACTGATGTCAAGAAGGCCATCATTGACACCCTCAAGCAAGAGGGTAAGACCCAGAAAGAAATTTCTCAACAAATAGGCTGTTCCCAGAGTGCTGTATCAAGGCACCTCAATGGGAAGTCTGTTGGAAGGAAACAATGTGGCAGAAAATGCTGTACAACGAGAAGAGGTGACCGGACCCTGAGGAAGATTGTGGAGAAGGACCGATTCCAGACCTTGGGGGACCTGAGGAAGCAGTGGACTGAGTCTGGTGTAGAAACATCCAGAGCCACCGTGCACAAGCGTGTGCAGGAAATGGGCTACAGGTGCTGCATTCCCCAGGTAAAGCCACTTTTGAACCATAAACAGCGGCAGAAGCGCCTGACCTGGGCTACAGAGAAGCAGCACTGTACTGTTGCTAAGTGGTCCCAAGTACTTTTTTCTGATGAAAGCAAATTTTGCATGTCATTCGGAAATCAAGGTGCCAGAGTCTGGAGGAAGACTGGGGAGAAGGAAATGCCAAAATGCCTGAAGTCCAGTGTCAAGTACCCACAGTCAGTGATGGTGTGGGGTGCCATGTCAGCTGCTGGTGTTGGTCCACTGTGTTTCATCAAGGGCAGGGTCAATGCAGCTAGCTATCAGGAGATTTTGGAGCACTTCATGCTTCCATCGGCTGAAATGCTTTATGGAGATGAAGATTTCATTTTTCTGCACGACCTGGCACCTGCTCACAGTGCCAAAACCACTGGTAAATGGTTTACTGACCATGGTATTACTGTGCTCAATTGGCCTGCCAACTCTCCTGACTAGTGTTGAGCGATACTGCTCGATATCTAAAAATATCGGATCGGAATGGTATCGCCGATATCACTAAATATCGGCGATATCCGATTCCGATACCGGAAGTCCCATGTAAGTCTATGGGAACAAAATATCACAACTAAAAAAAACTTTCTTTCCTTGTAAACACAAAATATACACACTTAGAATACATATATATATATATATATATACATGTCATTGTGACATATATATATACATATATTTATAGTTTATTCACTTCTACATAGTAAAATAGCCTCTGATTCAATTGCCGGGTAAAGCCGGCATTTGTGAAAAGACAGAAGCACCAGAGGGTCCAGTCGCCACAGAGATGTTGCATCGCACCCAGCGAACAGGATTCACAAGCTCGCTATAAGCGAGTCCTGTGTGCCTTAATTGAACTGTTTTTTTGCTTGAGAATTGCAAAAATCATCATAGACTGTATTTGCCATTTTTCTGTCATATCTGCGCCACGAGGCACAGGTGAAGAATAAGGGGTGCTCTCGTGGGCGTACACTCACTCCGTGGCACGAAAACGATGTCCGCACACTCTAAATGTTACTGCAATGTAAGATCGTGCCCCACAGTTCTGGAGTTCCGCCTCCTCATCCTCCTCAGTGGGCGTAAACGAACGCGAAGGTCCCGCCTCCCTACAAAAGATGTCGCCTCTCCTGATGCTAATGACACATGTGACTTTGCTGAGATGGCGAATGGACGTGAGCAGAAGTGGGAAGGGATGGAGGAGTCAGAGCTCTCCCCCCACGGAAGCGACCCGATCGCCATGGAGCCACCGTTTGGCACCCGGCCTGGAAACCCTCCTACGCTGGAAGAAGCGGAGGATACCCTGAGAGACCTGGCCCGGCACCGGGAGGAGGTCGCCAGGATGGAAGCGAGCTGGCAGGGCCCTAAAACTACAATTGGAGCGGCGCCAATCCCTCTTACCCCCTGAAGTGTCTGTACCGGAAGGTGAGGCACCCGTTCCAGTAGAGGAGGCCGTGCGGGCATCCCAGCCCTTGCAATCTGAACCGGTTGCCAGTATCTCAGTGGAGGCACCCGTTCCAGTACAGGAGGCCGTGCGGGCATCCCAGCCCTTGCAATCTGAACCGGTTGCCAGTATCTCAGTGGAGGCACCCGTTCCAGTACAGGAGGCCGTGCGGGCATCCCAGCCCTTGTAATCTGAACCGGTTGCCAGTATCTCAGTGGAGGCACCCGTTCCAGTACAGGAGGCCGTGCGGGCATCCCAGCCCTTGCAATCTGAACCGGTTGCCAGTATCACAGTGGAGGCACCCGTTCCTGCAGAAAACGCCGCACCAGCACCCCAGATCCCGCTGTCTGCCCCCGTCGCTGAGGCAGAAGAAGCGACACCCGTCCTCATGGAGGAGGCCGCGCAGGCACCAGAGCTCTACCTGCCTGTACCGGATCCCCGACCGTCATCTGTTCCATAGCCGGTTGCTTCCGCCGCAGGTGAGCGCCGCCAGGACTGGCGGGCGCCAGGAGAGCTGCCGCAAACCGTACATCGTAAGCTGGCGTTTGATGGTGGAGACATGGAGATGCTGGTGGAGGAGAATTACAACCGGCGTCAGGAGGAAGAGTGGAGACGTCGGGAGCGGGAAGCAGAGCGACAAAGGGAGCAGCGAGAATCCCAAAAGCTTCGGCAACGTCACCTGGAGAAGGACCTGGCAGAGAAGGCACGTATGAGAAAGGATAAAAGTACGGTGAGGGAGCCGCGGCATAAGGGTGCAGTACGGAACTTTAAGTTAAAAGGTGGTTGGGGCTTCATCCAGGAGCCTGGACTTTATTTAGAAGTTTTTGTAACCCGGCGGGACGTGGAGGCTCACCTCCCAGAAGGACACCCGGGGAGGGACCTGTTGCCAGGAGACTTGGTGACTTACACCCGACACTGGGGTTACAATGGATGGTACGCCCTAAATGTTACCAGGTGCGACCCCTACTCCCCAGAGTGTCAGGAAACTGACAGACTCTACGAGCCTTCAGCCTCCCCCAACCAGGCCTCTGCACAAGTGCCCACCCCACGCCGTAAATCTCCCCAGCCTCCCTCAGTGGTCTCCTCAGCAGCCCCAGCTATGGACATGATAATGATAGCTGGCCCGTACCCGGCGCCTGTTAGGCCCCCTGGGGTTCGTTCAGTCAGGGACATAGGGGTCCAGACCCGGAGGGAGATGAAAGAGGTGGCCACACAGACCCAGATAGCGGGTCACGACGTCACTGTACAGGCCACACGACGTCATCAGGTCTGGGTGGACCCTCCTGTCACGGATGTTTGGCAAGCTCCAGAACAGTACCAGGTGGTACCTGGAAGAGGCCAGCCAAAGAAGTCTAAATAACCTGGACAGGGTCTCTGTATGTAAATAGTTAAATTATTGATGTACCCGGACGGGTGAATGTTCATAAAAAGAAGTTTATTGTTGCCTTAATATACCCAGGTTGGGTAATGGTTTGATGTACCCGGACGGGTGAATGTTCAGAAGAACAAGTTTATTGTTGCCTTAATATACCCAGGTTGGGTAATGGTGTTTCACTGTAATGAAAATGTTGAACTTTGAAGCCATGAACTGTACTGGCTCACAAACTTTTCTGTAAATAGTTGGCACTTCGGTGCTCCATCTTGGTTTTACAAAAAACTTTACTGTGCACTATTTTCAACTACCTCAGAAACTAAAAACCCGTTTGGTGTGGCCGAAAGTGAGGTCTGCTCAAGGAAAGTCTTGCAGCCCACCCAAGACCACAGTTGGAGGTTTGGAGTGTGTCCTCCACAAGCACAAGTAAAGGACACTGTGAAGTTACCCCGGTGGGGGTAGTCCTAAGAAGTCTCCACGAACTTCGGCACTAATGCTATTTGCACTTTTGTTGAATATGTATTTATTAAACACACATGTATAACACATATCAAGGGTATGAACAGTAAAAAAACATGTCACATAATATAAGCCATTTGCACTTTTGTAATGTTATTATTAAAAATTTTATTATGCAACGTTTAACTTGAAGTGTTTCCTGCTTTCTTACTACGTCGCATAGTCCACTCTGCTACATCACTTTGCACCATTGCTCTATCTCACATCTATCTGCCCTGGAAGGATAGCGTGTTACCTGTAGAAGACTTTTCACCTACCTGCACTACACCATCCCTTCCAGAGGACCTGCACAGCAGCGCTGGAACACCCTGACCAGGTACTACAGGTGGCGTCACGACAAACTACACGAACATTCTATCATCCCCTGGAAATATCCCACATTCCAGTGATCGCCCAGGTCACGGACCGAGCTGTGCTACTCGTGACATCCCCCATAGAAGTCGACGTGATCGGTGCCGAGTACCCCCAAAACCCCTGTCTCTGTGCGACTCAACTTCCCTCACTGTGCTGGCACTTTACATTTACAAATGCCTCTGGGTTTTTTTTTTGGGGGGGTGAGGAACATTCAGATTTTTGCTATGGGGCCCCATGATTTATATGTACGCCCCTGCTGCTGAGGCATGGTATTTAAGGCTGTTAACGAGCCAACATACATGGACCTTGCCAGCCTGATAATACCAGGCCACAGCAGTCTGCATATCTTGGCTGGTTAACAAAAATAGGGGATCCCCTCTAAAAAAATTTGGCTTGGGGTCCCCCTATTTTTGTTAACCAGCCAGATGAAGCAGACTGCTGAGGCCTGGTTTTTCAGGCTGGTAAGGATCCAATATCCATGGACCTTGCCAGCCTGATAATACCAGGCTACAGCAGTCTGCATATCTTGGCTGGTTAACAAAAATAGGGGATCCCCTCTAAAAAAATTTGGCTTGGGGTCCCCCTATTTTTGTTAACCAGCCAGATGAAGCAGACTGCTGAGGCCTGGTTTTTCAGGCTGGTAAGGATCCAATATCCATGGACCTTGCCAGCCTGATAATACCAGGCCACAGCAGTCTGCATATCTTGGCTGGTTAACAAAAATAGGGGATCCCCTCGAAAAAAAAACGGCGTAGGGGTCCCCCTATTTTTGTTAACCAGCCAAGTAAAATGCAGACTGCTGCGGCCTGGTATTAAAAGACTGTCAAGGCCCATGGATTTTGGCCCTCAACAGCCTGATAATACCAGGCTACAGCAGCCCCACATTTGGCGCATCAAAAGATGTGCCAATTGTGGCACTTTACCCGGCTCTTCCCACTGCCCTGTAGCGGTGGCAAGTGGGGTAATAAGGGGTTAATGTCACCGTTGATTGCACGGTGACAATAAGCCCGGTTAATAATGGAGAGGTGTCAATAAGACACCGATCCATTATTAATCCCAAAGTTTTTAAATGTATAAAAAAAAAGACACAGCAAGAAAAAAGTATTTTAATGAAATAAAAGAGACAACACAGTTTTCATTTCTTTTATTATACTCTCATTCCTGCGACGCCATCGATCTCCTGTAAAAACAGAAAAAAAACAAACCAACAGTATACCACCTGTCCGACGCAGTCCATAGTAACGAGGGTCCCACGACGATCCAGCTCTGCTACATCGCAATGACAGGCAGAGCCTGTCATCTCGACGCAGCACAGCTGATTACCTGCTTCCCCGGCGATGACGTCATCGGACTGACTGCTTTACGGCCGGGATTACCCAGCAGTCACTGCAGTTATCACGAGAAACTGCATGTGACCGCCGGGGAAAGATGATGGCGGCCATCAAGCAGTCCAGCCCGTGACCGTCGGAGATCTTCTGCCAGGTAAGTGCCGCTGACTCCTGACAGACCCGACCGACGGACACTGACAGTGACAGTGACAAATCCGATTCCGGTATCCGATAAGACGAAAATATCGGAACTAAGTATCGAAAGTCCGATATGGCTAATATCGGCCGATACCCGATACTTGCGGTATCGTATCGCTCAACACTACTCCTGACCTGAACCCCATAGAGAATCTGTAGGATATTGTGAAGAGAAAGTTGAGAGACGCAAGACCCAACACTCTGGATGAGCTTAAAGCCGCTATCGAAGCATCCTGGGCCTCCATAACACCTCAGCAGTGTCACAGGCTGATTGCCTCCATGCCACGCCGCATTGAAGCAGTAATTTCTGCAAAAGGATTCCCGACCAAGTATTGAGTGCATAACTGAACATTATTATTTGATGGTTTTTTTGTTTGTTTTTAAAAAACACTTTTATTTTATTGGACGGTTGAAATATGTTAATTTTTTGAGACAAGTTTTTTGGGTTATCAGGAGTTGTATGCCAAAATCATCAGTATTAAAACAATAAAAGACCTGACAAATTTCAGTTGGTGTGTAATGAATCTAAAATATATGAAAGTTTAATTGTAATCATTACATTATGGAAAATAATGAAATTTAGCACTATATGCTAATTTTTTGAGAAGGACCTGTATAACCTTGGTAGAGCACTAATGTTAAAAAATATAAGGATAATAACACAGGTAGTTGAGTGAAAGTCAGTACAGGCCTGCCGGTCTGGGAGCCCTATTACTACAGACAATACATACTGTATGAAGAAGACCCAACTTGTAGTGCAAATATTTAAAAAAATTATTGCCACACACCACTAAAGAGGCATCAAATTCCTCAGAGTAGAAACAGTATAATTGGCCTCTGACACCCCTTCCACAATAGGCATATCCACCAGATGGAAACCTAACTTGGAGTCTCCACATTTCAAAAAATTATTGTCACATACCACTTAAGTGACATCAAATTCCCGAGAGTAAAAACAGCATAATGGGCCTCTGACAGCCCTT
The DNA here is from genome assembly GCA_033576555.1 of Oophaga sylvatica. Taxonomy (NCBI): domain Eukaryota; kingdom Metazoa; phylum Chordata; class Amphibia; order Anura; family Dendrobatidae; genus Oophaga; species Oophaga sylvatica. The sequence continues at coordinate 33,474 of JARQOD010004116.1, read as the reverse complement.
TCACAACAGGCAACTCACCAGATGGAGCCCAACTTGGAGTCACTACATTTCAAAAAACTTATTGTCACAGACCACAAAAGTGACATAAATTTCCACAGATTAGAGGTTGGTTAATGGTCCTCTGACACATCTTCCACTACAGGCATACCCAACAGATGGAGACCCAACTTGGAGTCTCCACATTTCAAAAAAATTATTGTCACACACCACTTAAGTGACATCAAATTCCAAAGAGTAGAAACAGTATAATGGGCCTCTGACAGCCTTTTCACAACATGCAACTCACCAGACGGAGACTCTACATTTCAAAAAATTGTTTGCAACATCAGCAGCAGTAGTAACAGCAGGTTCAGAAGGCACGACAAAGATGTCACAGATAGAGATGAACAAATTTGTTTGGATTCGGTTCTGAATGTGATCGGACTTGAATATTGTTTTTTCAATATTCGTCGAACACAGCCGAACATCATTAGAGTCAATGGGAGTAAAAATTACCGAAAATGTTCAGAACCAATCATAAGACATACATTCGACATAAATAGTGTTTGAATATGGGCCGAATATGTCAAAATCATATTCAGGGCCTAGATCCAAACAAATTCGCTCATCTCTAGTCACAGACAGTAATAGTGCAAGATCAATACATGTCACTAAAAACTACAACATCGCCTAGTCTGCACAGTCTGCTACTAGGGTGCAAAAGTCATTGGAGATCCATGACTTGTTCATTTTGTTGAAAGTTAGGTGGTCTATGCCTTCAGGGGAAAACCAAATGCGCTCATCCATCAGGACACCACCAGCAGTGCTGAAGACACGTTATCAGAAAACAATGGCCAATCTTCCATTTTTGAAGACCAAATTGCAAAACATTCCAAATTTCCCCTGATGGTATTGATATTGAGCTTGAGATACTCCTGCACCATTCTCTCAAGTCGTTCACAATGTGTCATAATTGTACCCTGTTCTGCTGGTGCACAGGCTGGTCTAAAAAATGAGTGAAATTACTCACAGAAATAGCTTATGCCACTCACACTGCTTCTGCTGCTGCTAATGTTTTTTTCAGTGATGTCTTGATGGTCCCGGGGTGGGAAGTCTAGAACTAAGATGCACACTGAGTGCTTCAGTGCTGTCTTGGCTAAAACTTCTGTTAAGATTGTCTAAAAGCGTGTTTCGATATTCCAGCATGCACATGTCCCTTTCCAGGGAGAGAAGCATCTGGCAAAATTTACTCTTGTATTTTGTATCTAACAGAATGTCAACCCAGTACTCAGCGCTATTTCTAATCTTGAGAATACTGGAATCTTATTGAAGATAGTGCAGCAAGGTGCTCAAGTGTCAGATGCTTCCATGAGTTCCAAGTCCACAGTGTATTGGTGATGGGGTAACACTCAAGCTTGCTTCCTCGGTCCCCTCCCACCAACCATGGACAACAGAGAGGGGATTATTATCCTCTTCATCTCCTGACTATTGCACGTCCATCACCTCTTTCTCCTCATGTTCTTCCAGTTGTTCCTCAGCTCCTGTGCCTTCACTTACAGTTTGTCTGGTACCATGAGCCCACAGGAACAAAATTATCCAAAACCAGATTGTATAACCTTTCTAGTCCTAAAAGGCATGCAATGAAAGATTACATCTCTGAGAGTGTTGCTAAGGGACATATTAGACCCTCCTCTTCTCCTGTGGTGGCGGGGTTCTTTTTTGTTAAGAAGAAAGATTGGGGTTTGCGTCCCTCTTTAGATTTTCGTGAGTTAAATTGAATTACCATTCGGGACCCTTATCCTCTCCCAGTCATTCCTGACTTGTTTAATCAGATTGTTGGTGCTAAATGGTTCTCCAAGTTGGATCCCAGGGGAGCATATAATCTGATTAGAATCAAGGAGGGGGATGAGTGGAAAACCGCCTTTAACATTCCTGAAGGGCATTATTAAAACCTAGTCATGCCTTTTGGTATGACTAATGATCCTGCTGTTTTTCAGCATTTTGACATATTTCGTCATCTTGTGGGTAGATTTGTGTTAGTTTATCTCAATGATATTTTGATCTACTCGCCCAATCTGAAGATACATCAGGAACACGTCAGGCAGGTGTTACAGATATTAAAGGACAATAAACGGTAAACTTGAAGAATGTATATTCACCATACAGAAAGTTCAATTTTTGTGCTTCCTTGAGTCATTTGCGGGTTTACAGATGGACCCAGATAAGGTCCATGTACTTCTGGAGTGGGACCTTCCAGAAAATCTGAATGCCTTGCAATATTTTCTGGGGATTGCCAACTACTATAGGGAGTTTATTCGGACTTCTCATCAATTATCAAACCTCTCACTGATATGATGAGGAAAGGTATGGACTTCTCGAGGTGATCTGACCTCGCCCAGGGGGGGAGTTTCTTCCTTTAAGAGATGCTATGTCATGGCTCCTGTACTCAAACAGTACGATGTCTCTCAACTGTTTATTGTTGAAGTTGATGCATCTGAGGTGGAGGTCAGAGCTGTGCTATCTCAAGGGCCATCTTTTAGTAAGTGGCATAAATGTACCTTTGTCTCAAAAAATTGTTGCAGACTGAAAAGAACTATGATTTTGGCAATAGAGAATTTTTAGCCATTGAGTTGGTTATTGAGGAGTGGTGTCACTTTTCAGAAGGGGCAGTACACTGTCACAGTGATTACTAATCATACAAATTTGCTCTTTCAAGAATCTGCTAAAAGTCTTCCTAGACAAGCTAGCAGGTTGTTGTTCTTTACCAGGTTTAATTTTATTGTCACTTATCGTCCTGGGATTAAGAACATCAAAGCTGATGCTTTTCCTGGAGTTTCCCTGAGGAGATAGTTAGGAGGATTCAGTCCCTATTGTACAGGAAGGGTTAGTCAACTCCATATAGTAATAAAAGAAGTATGGGGCAAAAGCCCCTGCCAGCTCACCCGACCAACCACCGGAGCTCAGAGTCAGAAGTCCAGACCAAGACGTGCAGCAGAGAAGAAAACGAAGAGGATTCCAACTTCCATAAAAATGTATAAATCTTTATTTGATCCAAGAATAAAATATTCAGAAAACGGTGTCCTCCATATTGCAACAAGAGGGAGGTATGCACTGACAGCCAAACAGCGACTTATTTCGACCTCAAATGGTCTTTGTTAAAGCACTTTGACAAAGACCCTTTGAGGTCGAAACGCGTCGCTGTTTGGCTGTCAGTGCATACCTCCCGCTTGTTGCAATATGGAGGACACCGTTTTCTGAATATTTTATTCTTGGATCAAATAAAGATTTATACATTTTTATGGAAGCTGGAATCGTCTTCGTTTTCTTCTTAGTCAACTCCACAATGTGTTCTGAGCTTGAGGGTGAGGTGTTGAATGCTCAGGAGAATGCCCCTACTTCATGTCCTTCTGGGAGATTTTTTGTGCCATTACATTTGGAACTCAAAATTTTAGAGACACTTCATAACTCGGTTCTTGCTGGTCACCCCGGAAATAAAGCGACCTTGACCCTCTTCCCATCATTTTTGGTGACCAATTTTGCATCAGGATGTAGTCGTTTTTTGTTTACCTGTAGTATTTGTGTGCTTTCTAAGACCTCACATACTCATCTGTCCGGGTTTCTCCTGCTGTTGACTATACCAGAGAAACCATGGACACATTTATCCATGAATTTTATTACTAAGCTTCCTTCATCCACAGGAAAAACTGTAATTTTAGTAGTGGTGGATAGGTCTAGTATGATGGCTCAATTCATTGCCCTACCTGCTCTCCCTAACGCTAAGACTTTGGCTCAAGTGTTTCTCTGAGATCGTGAAGCTTCACAGGTTCCCTCCCATGTAGAATCAGATTGGACGACCCAGTTTGTATCTAAATTCTAGAGGACGCTTTGTTCTCTGCTGGAGATCCATCTGTCTATTTCCTCAATATTTCATCCTCAAATTAACTGTCAGATTGAACGCTTAAAACAAAATTTAGAGACATACCATAGGTATTTTAAGTTTGTTTTGTCATCTTACTTACCTGTGGCTGAGTTTGCCTATAAGAATCGTCATAACAAATTTACTGATAAGTCATAATTTTTTTGGTGTATACAGCTTCCACACTCATTTCAGTGCTTTCAGTAGAGATGGGTTTTCAGGAGTTCCTGAGGAGTAACATTTTTCTTCTTTGCTCTCTTCTGTAAGACAAGGGGTACAGAACAACTTGAAGGTTATGAGGGACAGAAACAAATGCATGACTGATAAAAAATATTTGTCAGGTCTGGACCTGTTTATGAATTATTATGTGTGGCTGTCCACCAGTAATATTAAATTGAAGTTTCCTTCTTGGAAACTAGGTCCTAGGTTCATTGGGCAATATAAGATGGTTGCCGTGATTAACCCTATGGCGTTTCGTGTAGATCTCCTTCAAGAACTTAAAATCCATAAAGTTTTTCACAGGACAATGCTCAAGAAAAATGTCACTGTCACATTTCATTGTTGGATTCGTTGCAGCTCTGGTTCCACTATAATTTAAATATAGTTTTTTTCCTTTTGGGATAGCAAGGGTTAACATCAGTTTTCCTGCTGGCTGCTGCTTTGTTGTTAGTCAGCGGATGTGGGTGGTGACCAATTCCATCATCCTTTAAAAAGTCACATGACCCATCAGCTGACTGTTGGCGATAGGGTAATCTATGATGACCAGCCTGGAGTAAAGAGCTCAGTTTCAGTGGTGAATTTGCTGTTTTTGTGGAGTTCGTGGTCTTTGTGTCTTATCCTCTGCTGTGTGGTGCTTTACAGCAGGGACAGTGTTAAGTACTATTTTCCCTTTTTATGTCTTTGTTGTTTTTGTCCCTCTCCCTGTGTCGTTTACCATCTGCAGTGGTGAGGCTAGCCAGTGCACTAGCCAGGGAATAGTGAGGTGACAATCAGGGACTAGGCACATGATGGTGGCGGGGGAAGACTCGCTTAGGGCATTAGGGGAGTTTAGGGACAGGCACAGGTTGGAATTCAGAAGGTGCCCCATCCCTCATTACCTACAGATAGGGCCTGCCTCACCCCTTTCCATCCTGTTGTTGGTATATGTTGTGTCATCCGTTGGACTTTAACCATTTTGATCGTGACATTATCACTGACCCATGCTTTTTTCCAGTGAACCCATGGCTCAGGCTGAGGCCTTTGCTCGCCTGATCCAGTCCCTCATGGATTAGGTTACTGAGTTGCGGACTCAGGTGATGCTGCAGCTTCAGCAGGTAACTGGATTCTTTGTCTCGACTCAAGTCCTGGCTCAACCGGAACCCAAAATATCTCCCTGACAAATTTTCTGGAGGGATAGAAAAATTAATGGTCTTCAAAGAAGCTTGTAAATTGAATTTCAGGCTTTGCCCTCATTCTTCAGGGGTGAGGAAAAGTGTGTGGGTATTATAGTCTCTCTTCTCAAAGGTAATCCCCAATCCAGGGCCTTCTCCCTGCTGACCGATTCATCATACTGTATTTGCGGTCGGTGGATGACTTTTTGTGCCATTGGTGCTGGTGTATGGGGATCTTAATAATGTCTCCCTGGCTGAGTCTATACTCCATAAAATCAAGCAGGGAGGCTGGCCGGCTGAGGAGTTCTGCTCTGAGTTTTGAAGATGGGCCACTGGCATACAGTGGAATGACCCTTCTCTTAGGAGACATTTCTGTCAGTGTCTGTCAGCTAGGCTTCAGGATAATTTGGTGTAATATGCTACTCCTGGATCATTGGAGGCTGCCATGAACCTTGCTATCCTGGTGGATAGGCGCCTCAGGGAGAGACATACACCCAATCTAACCCCTGTTGTTCTTTCTAGGGAGGAGGATACACTGGTGCAGACAGACAAACCCATGCAGGTGGGAGGAGCCTCCTCTCAAACTAGATTGCCTGCGGTTCATCATGAGATGGGGCATATTTTTTCTGTGGTGGGACTGATCATTACATCAATGTCTGCCAAGCTCGCACCAAAGTATGTACTCCTAAGAGTGAAGAGCCGTGTGCACAACCTCAAAGTGGTGCTGGAGTAGGGGCCCAAGCCATATACAATTAAACAACAACTCTGCACTCAACTTAGGTAGATTGCAAAAATTATGAGAGATTTTGATGGTGTCCAGATAATGTAGTACAATAGGGAACGTTTCGGTCACATGACCTTCATCAGCTACTACAATAGAAAAACAATAAGAAAGAAATATAAAGTGAAAATAAATATAAAAACAGAACAAAAGAATAAAAGTATATACAGTAAATATCATGCGAGAAGCAAAATGATGTAATAACATGAGTACATCAAGCATCCAGGTAACAGACTTTAAAGAACCGGTGTGCATGGTAAATCAACAGCAAAACCAGTATGGTGAGATGCACAGAGATGAAAGAGGTAAACGTACCCTATAAATTGTACTGCTCAGAATGTTGGACCAATGGACAGATCCTAATGTGTGCCCGTATGGAGAAGGCTATATGTAAAGAAATAGGAGAGAGTGTGGTTTATAAAAAAAAAACATAGTATTTAACAGGCCATAAGTGGGGTGAGGTAACATACCAAACCTACTTTATGGACAGTGGGCAGTCACTGTAAGGCAGCCTGTGCAGTCAGTCTAGAGACAAAATGCACTCATAAATAATGTGGCCATATAGAGCAGTGAAAATAGTACCAGTATATCATAGAAAATAATGAGCCAACCTTAAGGAGAGGAGAAGGAAGTACGCTGTGTCACACCGTCGTGCGCTCAGGACACGGTATCCACCGCTTGTCGTTCGCTGGTGTGACCGCAGCACTTCCTGGTTGAAGTAAGGAAGAGGAGGGATAGAGGAGTGTAGTGGACCAATCGCACGGCGGCACAGAGGCGGGCCCACAGTGATGTCACAGGAAGAAGATGGTGGTGTGTTCCACAGTCCCCCTGGTGTGTTCCAGCATTAGAAGAGGCGGTCTCTCACGACGGAGAGAGGGAGGAGGATTGTGCAGTGAATATTAGGATAGAAGCAGCTTTATATTATGCGGTGTTTCCAGTGAGTGATTTGATAAGAAGGTCTAATACAGACGACTCTGGAGGAAAACAGAGAATGGATGTTAGTAAATCTGAAGCAGTATGGATACAAATATGGTAATGAATATTGCAAAGCAGAACACAGAGAAATGGGATATAGTAGTATAATATGAAAATATGATGTTTCAGATATAGCATTGTTCTAAGTAAGAACTCGCCAAATAAAGGATGTCGAATATGCCGGGTAATTATTAATCAACTAGATAAACATATGATGTTGGTCCAAATGGGACATAATTTACATAAAAGACAGTAACTCATACTTCCTATTGAGGCCCTTGGGAGACAAGGTATCCAAAGTATGGATCCAATAGGCCTCACGCCTCTTGAGTTGTTTGACACGGTCTCCCCCCCTCCTGGGCTGTGGCACGTCTTCCAAAACCTGGAATCTGAGTTGAGCTATTTTGTGGCCCCGGGAGATAAAATGGTGAGGAATCGGAAGCAATAGATTGTTACAGCGAATCGTGGATTTATGCTTCGATATCCGATCTTTTACTGGCTGAATGTTTAGCCGATATAAAGGAGACCACAAGGACATTTTATAACATAGACAACATAAGAGGTATTACAGGTGAAATAACCCTGGATATTGTAGAACTTGCCGGTATAGGGGTGATGAATTTTGTTACCCTTTTGTACATTATTGCACTGGGTGCAGCTCAGGCAAGGGAAGGTGCCATTCTTAGGGTGTTGTAGAAAACGTTGTCTGACATGTTGTCTGCTAGGCCCAATGTCGACCCTAACTAGGGAATTCCTGAAGTTGGGGGCTCGACGAAAACATGGTAAAAATTGAGTGGCAAATTCTGGGATGTTAGGATGAGCCCTGGAAAGGAGGTGCCAATGCTGGCGAATCGACCTGTGTAATAAATAGGCGAAGGGGTGATATTAGTGAACAAATGCAATTCTGTTATTAGATTTAGAAGGAGAATTGGTCCTGTTGGTTAAAGATTCATTGAGGATATGTTGTGGATAACCCCTTTGTTTGAACTTCAAATTCATCTCATCAAGTCTGCTTTGACAAATTGCATTGTTGGACACTATGCGTCTGACACGCTGAAATTGTGACTTGGGTATGGACTGCTTCAAGGGTGTAGGATGGAAGCTAGCAAAATGCAATAAACTATTGCGGTCAGTGGTCTTGACATATAAATCGGTAGATAGAACCCCATATTCATCTTTAATAACTAATGTATCAAGGAAATTGATCTTGCCTGTATCGTGAGAGATAGTGAAAGTCAGGCCCGGCCATGAGTGGTTCAGTAGGTCATGGAAATCAGTTAGGGACTCGAACGTGCCACCCCAAATGCAGAAAATATTGTCTATGTACCGTTTCCAGATGATAACATTGTCCAAGAATAAGGAATTAATATAGATGATGGATTCCTTGAAATCGGCCATGTAACAATTTGCATACGGGGGTGCCACGTTCAAGCCCATAGCGGTCCACCTGATCTGTAAGAAGAAATAGTCTTGGAGCAAAAAATAGTTCCTGGTTAATACCAGTGTCAGAAGATCTACACAGAGGTCGATTTGTGCCACAGTGAAATTGGAAAAGACAATAGCTTCTTAACTGACTGGATACCCTGTATATGGGTATGGAAGTACCGTATATACTCGTGTATAAGCCGACCCGTGTATAAGCCGACCCCCCTAATTTTGCCACAAAAAAATGGGAAAACTTATTGACTCGTGTATAAGCCGGGTGTATAAACTGCCCTCCAGCTCTGTGCTGCCCCGTCATGCTCCTTGCTCCCCCATCCAGCTCTGTGCTCCCCCATTCTCCTCTGTACTCCCCCCTCCTGCTCCGTCCTCCGTCCTCCGCTGTGCTCCCCCATTCCTTCTCCGTCCTCCTGTGCCCCCCGTCCTGCTCCGTGCTCCTTTGTGCCCTCCATCCTCCCCCCTCCTGCTCCGTGCTCATCGTCCTCCTCCACGCTTCCCCCATCCTCTGTTCTCCCCCCGTCCTCCTCCATGCTTCCCCGTCCACCGTTCTCCCCCGCGTCCTGCTCCATGCTTCCCCCGTCCTCCATGCTTCCCCCGTCCACCATTCTGCCACCCCCCGTCCTGCTCCGTGCTTCTTGTCCTCTCCTCCATCATACTCACCTCTACCCGTGCCATCGCTGAACGTCCCTGCAATCCTGCGTTCTCCCCGGCTTCCTGCAGCTCTCCAGCGCTGAGCGGTGACGTAATACCGCTCATTAAGGCCATGAATATGGAGGCCATGCCCGTGGGAGTGGTGTCGCGTCCATATTACATGACCTTAATGAGCGGGTATTACGTCACTGCTCAGCGCTGGAGAGCTGCAGGAAGCCGGGGAGAGCTGCAGGAAGCCAGGGAGAACGCAGGATTGCAGGGACGTTCAGCGATGGCACGGGGAGGGGTGAGTATGATGTCCCAGCCACCGGCTCCTGCCGCGGCATCCCCTCCCCCACTGGTTTCTGCTCTATGATTCGTGTATAAGCCGAGGGGGCATTTTCAGCACGAAAAAAGGTGCTGAAAATCTCGGCTTATACACGAGTATATACGGTATATAAATCCCTAACGTCAAAGGTGACCAGGAGGGATTCCTGAGGGACCTGACTAATGTTATTGATCACTTCTAGAAAGGAATTAGTATCTAGTAGGAAGGATCTTGTAGATTTGATCAAAGGGGTAAAGATCTTCTCAAGATAGATCGATAAGGGGGAAAGAATGGATTCCGTAGAGGCGACGATGGGCCTCCCTGGTGGATGTTGGAGGTCCTTGTGAATTTTAGGGAGGGTATAAAAGACCGGGATAACCGGATTCGGTTTGATGAGAAAGTCATAGGTCTTTTTGTCCAGTGTCCCCCTTTCCATGTGTCTAAGTAAAGTCTCTGAAATTGTGGATCTTATTTGACTTGTTAGGTCATAAGGTAATTTCTGATATGTAGTGGTATCACCAAGTTGTCTGAGGGCTTCACTAATATAGTCAGATCGATCCATCACCACGATTGCATCCCCCTTATCAGCTGGTTTTATGACTAAACTGGCATCCTCCTTCAGGGATTGTAGGGCTTGATATTCTACTGTGGTGAGATTAGGGGGTAGAACAATTTACCCTGTTCCATGTTAAGGTACTGCCACACTTAGCGATCTCGTTAGCGATCACGATAACGACGCAAGCTAACGAGATCGTTGGTGTGATCGCTTTTAGGTCGCTAGTAGCTGCCAAACAGGAGATCTCATAAACGACTCATCAGCGGTCAGCGATCTCTTTAACGACTTTGGCGGTCGTTAGGATCTGTCATTAGCATGTACTGAGCGCTTTGATTCATAGGAATTTCCAGCATCGCTCCTGCTCTCTGCGTCCTGCTAGCCTGCTTTGCAACTTCTGCGATCCTCTCTGTGACGCAAAAGAGAACGTACAGATATTGCGATCCACTCCGTGACGCTAAAGAACCCTAGTCCCGCCTGTGCCGCTGTCATATGCGTCACAAACGAGGTCGCTCGTCGTTCGCAAAAGGTGCCAAACACAGCGATATAGGCTCACCAGCGGGACGCCAACGATCAAAAAACGGTCCAGAACGCTAGTGAACGATCAGCGACATCACAGCAGGGGCCACATCGTTGCTACATGCCACACACAACGACGTCGCTAACGAGATAGCTAAATAGTGACGTTTTAGCGATCTCGTTAGCGATCTCGTTAGCGATCTCGCTTAGTGTGGCATACCCTTTAGTCTTAAGATCCTGAAAGGAAGACTGTATTAAGCCTATAAAGGTCTCAAGGGCATTGTATCCCAAAGGTGGCCTATAGAGGTATTTGGACCTAAGGCCCAAGCTAGAGATAGAAATAGGGTCAGGAATGGTGGTGGTGTTGTCTATGGTAGAGGGTTGGTTAGCAAAATATAATCTTAACCCTAGAGACGGATAAAAACGTTGCAAGTCCATATCCAGATCAAATGTCCTGTACCTATAGGATTTGCAGAATGATAAGCCTTTCTGAAGGACATTAAGTTCAGCAATGCCCAGAGTGCGTGATGAGATGTTGACTACCCACGGGACGTACCTGAGACCGAGTCATGCGGGTCTGTACTGGGTTGCCCCTTTGGTCTACGCCCCCATCTGGTCCTCTGCGTCTTGTTGGTCTTCTTCTTTGGCCTAAAAATGGAAGTGAGACGGACGAAGTACCCTGTTGGTCCTGTTCGAGCCAGAAGATGAGGCATCCGATGAGAAACGGAAACCAGGTCTTGAAGGAGCCCGCCAAGAGGTAGATTTCCCACGCCATCTGTACACGCGGTCCAACTCGTAATCTTCTTGATCTCTGACAAATTTACTTCTCTTACGGTTCTCCGTATCGCTCTTATGTTGTTCTATGTTGGTCTTTATTTGATTCTTAAGAGTGGTTAGTTCCTCCGGTGTGCCAGTGCCTTACAGTGACTGCCCACTTTCCATAAGTAGCTTTGGTATGTTACCTCAACCCACTTAAGGCCTGTTAAATACTATGTTTTTTTTTTTATAAACCACACTCCCTCCTATTTCTTTATATATAGTCTTCTCCATACGGGCACACATCAGGATCTGTCCATTGGTCCAACTTTCTGAGCAGTACAATTTATAGGGTATGTTTACCTCTTTCATCTCTGTGCATCTCACCATACTGGTTTTGCTGTTGATTTACCATGTACACCGGTTCTTTAAAGTCTGTTACCTGGATGCTTGATGTACTCATGTTATTACCTCATTTTGCCTATCGCATGATATTTACTGCATATACTTTTGTTATTTTGTTCTGTTTTTATTTTTATTTTCACTTTATATTTCTTTCTTATTGTTATTCTATTGTAGTGGCTGATGAATGTCATGTGACCGAAATGTTCCCTATTGTACTACATTATCTGGACACCATTAAAATCTCTCATAATTTTTGCAATCTACCTAAGTTGAGTGCGGCGTTGTTGTTTAAAAGTATGTACTCCATCACAAAAGCTGCATTGCCGTGTTTGTGTGGAGGGAGATGACCAGGATGTGTACATTTCCTCCACCTTTATGTCTCAGTGTACCATTCTGGCTGAAGTGGTGTTTGGTGGGGAAACTGAGACAATACCAGTTAATGCGGATAGTGGAACTGGAGTAAATTTGGTGGATTCTCGCTTTCTTCAGACACATGGTCTGATCAATAGGATGCTGGTGAGACCCATTACCATTCAGGCAATTGACTCTGTTCCCCTCAACCAGGGGAGTTTTACCCAAGTCATAGATAATATTAACCTGCGTAAAGAGTCCCTGTCATGCTACGTCTTGGAGGGTATGCCAACTGATATCGTCTTAGGCCTTCCCTGGCTGAAAAGTCACAATCTAGTCATAGATTG
>JARQOD010004116.1:0-21024 GCA_033576555.1 Oophaga sylvatica | reverse complement strand
GCGGGTCAGGAAAGTAGTTTCTTGAGACCAGTCTTGAAAGGACTGTTTCCTGAGAGCTATAATCTTTGCCATCCTTCTCAAACCTACTCCTTCTTCTCCAGAGGTGGCAGCTCAGGTTGCTACAGTAGTTTATTCGATAAGCGCTATAGCGATTTTTGCATGGTCCCTCATGCATTTTTTTAAATTATTTAAATAATTTAAAAAAATGTTGTGGGACCACCTATTTTTGATAACCAGCCACGATAAAGCTGACAGCTGAGGGTTGCAGCCTGCAGCTGTCAGTTTTGCTATGTTGGTTATCAAAAACAGAAAGACCCTGCGTAATATTTTAAAATTTATTTATGATGCAAGAATCGGCTGATGAAAGCTTCCATCAACAGTGCGTGCTCTTGCTGTTATTAGCGGCAGCAGGCGTAGCCTGATGTAAGTAGTACTCACATCAGTTGACACCTCTGTGACTGGAAGTAAACATTTAACTGCCTGTCACAGCTGCTGGAACTCTCACCACTCTGACTCTGATACGTCCCCTGAAGAAGTGTGGATGAATCGCGCTTCGGGTGGAGGAACACTGCTCGGACATCGCACATTTAATGTAAGTCTTTTATGCTGTTCATTGTTGCCCCTTTTTCATTTTTGGTAGCGCTTTTATGACCATTATTATTTAGTGGAGGTTATACAATTTGAGGTGTTTATCCTCATCTGCACTATTTTGGTCTGTATAGCACCTTATTCATATGTAAAATAGGGATTTTGTTATAAATAGGTATTGTGAGTGGAGGTTATACAATTAGAAGTGTTCAGCCTTGTACTAAGTTGGCACAAAAAAAAAAAAAATATCCAAAAATGAAATAAAAAATCTTTTTGCAAAAATGCATGAAGGTAGTAATAATCATAAGGGTATTTAGTAAACATAATTTTGTTTAAAATAATGTACAAGCCATCCCGCCACGTCAAGGCAACCCTCTGTGGGACAGTCCTACTCTAATATTGAAAACCTTTCCACTTGTCAAGTGACTTAAATTTTGAACAAGGGCAGAGGGACTGAACCCACCAGTTGAAGCTCTGGCCAGACAGGATGGATTTCTCAACTCAGAAAACAGGGCGGTCACACCCTTATATGCACGGAATGCACTATGACTACATAGAAACTAGATTCTGAACTGAAAAGTAAGTTAATGTGTATGCAAAATGTAAATGCATATTAACACATGACCATTACACAGAAAAACGGCACAAAAAAAAAAAATATCCAAAAATGAAATATAAAAATCTTTTTGCAAAAATGCATGAAGGTAGTAATAATCATAAGGGGATTTAGTAAACATAATTTTGATCAAAATAAATGTACAAGCCACCCGCCACGTCAAGGCAACCCTCTGTGGGACAGTCCTACTCTAATATTGAAAAACCTTTCCACTTGTCAAGTGACTTAAATGTGAACAAGGGCAGAGGGATTGAACCCACCAGTTGAAGCTCTGGCCAGACAGGATGGATTTTCTCAACTCAGAAAACAGGGCGGTCACACCACTTATATGCCGGATGCACTATGAACACATAGAAAACTTGATCTGAACTGAAAAAGTAAGTTAATGTGTATGCAAAATGTAATGCATATTAACACATGACCATTAACACAGAAAAACAGCACAAAAAAAAAAAAAAATATCCAAAAATGAAATAAAAATCTTTTTGCAAAATGCATGAAGGTAGTAATAATATAAGGGTATTTAGTAAACATAATTTTGATCAAAATAATGTACAAGCCATCCCGCCACGTCAAGGCAACCCTCTGTGGACAGTCCTACTCTAATATTGAAACCTTTCACTTTCAAGTGACTTAAATGTGACAAGGGCAGAGGGGACTGACCCACCAGTTGAACTCTGGCCAGCAGGATGGTTTTTCTCTAACTCAGAAAACAGGGCGTCACACCCTTATGACACAAGCACTTGAACTACATAGAAAACAGATCTGAACTGAAAAGTAGTTAATGTGTATCAAAATGTAAATGCATATTAACACATGACATTACACAGAAAAACAGGCACAAAAAAAAAAATATCCAAAAATGAAATAAAAATCTTTTTGCAAAAATCAGAAGGGTAGAATAATAATAATAAGGGTATTTAGTAAACAAATTTGATAAAATAATAAAAAACCCCCCCCCCCCGGGAATTACCCAAAAAAAAAAAACCCCAAAATTGGTTCTCCCCCCCCTTTTTTTTAAAAATATTAAAAAGGGGAAATTTTAAAAATTTAAAAAAAAAACCCCTTTCAGGGCTTTACATATTTTAAAAAAAACCCCCCAAAAAAAAAAAAATTTTGTAAAAAAGGGGAAAGGGAAAATTTTTTCCCCCCCCCCCCCCCCGGGAAAGGGCCCCCCTTTGGGGGAATTTTCCCCAAAAAAAATTTTAAAAAGGGGGGTTTTTTTTTGGGGAAAAGGGGTTTTTTCCCCCCGGGGCCCGGGAAAAGGGGGTTTTCCCCTTTGGAAAAGGGCGGTCCCTTTTTTTTTTAAAAAAAAAAAAACCCCCTTTTAAAAAGAAAAAAAAAAAATTTAAAAAAAAATTTTTAAAAAAAAAAAAATTTAAAAAAAAAAAAAAAAAAAAAAAAATTTTTTAAAAAAAAAAAAAAAAAATAAAAATTTTTTTTTTTTTTTCCCCCCCCTTTTTTTTTAAAAAATTTTCCCCCTTTAAACCCCAAAAAATTTAAAAAAAAAAAAAAATTTTTTTTAAAAAATTTTTAAAAAAAAAGGGGGGGCCCGGGAAAAAAGGGTTTCCCCAGGTTTTTAAAATAAAAAGGGGGAAAACCCCTTTTTTCCCAATCCAAAAAAAAAAAAATTAGCCCCAAAAAAAGGGAAAAAAATTTTTTTTTTAAAAAAAATTTTTTTTAAAAAAAAACCAAAAAAAAAAAAAAAAAAAAAAAAAAAAAAAAAAAAGGGGGTTTTTTAAAAAAAGGGTTTAAAAACCCCCCAAAAAAAATTTTTAAAAACCCCCCCAAAAAAACCCCCCCCCAAAAAATTAAAACCAAAAAAATTCCCCTTTTTAAAATTTAAATTTTTTTAAAAAAAATTGGAAAAAAAAAGGGGGTTTTTAAAAACCCAAAAAGGGGTTTTTGGGGGGAAAAAAAATTTTTTTTAAAAAAACCTTTTTGGTTTAAAACCCAATTTTTAAAAAAAAATTTTTTTCCCCCTTTTTTTCCCCCTTTTTTTTTTTTTTTTTTTTTTTTTTTTTTTTTTTTTTAAAAAAAAAAAGGGGGGGGGGGGGAAAGGGGGTTTTAAGGGGGAAAAAGGGGGTTTTGGGGGTTTTTTTTTGGGGGGAAAAATTTTGGGTTGGGGGGGAAAAAGGGGGGGTTTTCCCTGGGGGGCCCAAAAAAAACCCCCAAAAAGGGCCCCCAAAGGGGGTTTTGGGGGGGGGGTTTTTTAAAAAAAAAATTTTTAAAAAAATTTTTTTTTTCCCCCCCCAAAAAATTTTTTTTTATTTTTTTTTTTTTTTGGGGGGGGGGGTTTTTTTTAAAAAAAAAATTTTTTTTTTTTTTTTTTTAAAAATTTTTTTTTAAATTTTTTTTTTTTTAAAAAAAAAATTTTTGGGAAAAAAACCTTTTTTAATTTTGGGGTTTTTTTTTGGGGGGTTTTTTTTTAAAAAAGGGGGGGGGCCCCCCCCTTTTTCCCCCCCCCTAAAAAATTTTTTCCCCCCCCCCCCCAAAAACCCTTTGGGGTTTTTTAAAAAAATTTTTAAAAAATTTACAAAAATTTTAAATTTCCCCGTTTTTTTTAAAAAAAATTTTTAAAAAATTTTTTAAAAAAAAATTTTTTTTTTTTTTTTTAAAAGGTTTTAAAAAAAATTTTTTTTTTTTTAAATTTTCCCAAATTTTTTTTTCCCTTGTTTTTTTTAAAATTAAAAATTTTTTTCCCTTTTTGGAAGGGTTTAAAATTTTGGCCCCCCTTTTTTTTTAAACTTTTTTTTTGGGGGGCCCCGGGGCCCCAAAAAATTTTTTTCCCCAAAGGGGGGGGAAAAAAATTTTTTTTTGGGGGGGTCCTTTTTTAAACCCGGTTTTTTTTTGGGGGGGGGAAAAAAAAAATTTTTTAAAAAAAAGTTTTTTTTAAAGGGGGGTTTTTTTTAAAAAAAAAACCCCAAATTTTTTCCCCCCAAATTTTTTTTGGGGGGGCCTTTTTAAATTTTTTTTGGGGGGGGTTTTTTTCCCCCAAAAAACCCCCCTTTTTTCCCCCCTTTTGGTTTTAAAAAACCCCCTTTTTTTTCCCCAAAAAAAAAAATTTTTTTTCCCCCGGGGGGTTTTTTAAAAAAAAATTTAAATTTCCCGGGAAAATTTTTTTTAAAAAAATTTTTTTTAAAAAAATTTTTGGGGAAAAAAAATTTTTTTTTTTTTAAAAGGGTCTAGTTTCCAAAATGGTGTCATTGTGGGGGTTTCCACTGTTTAGGCAGATCAGGAGCTCTCCAAACACGACATGGCGTCCAGCCAATTCTGCGTTGAAAAAGTGAGACGGCGCTCCTTCCCTTCCAAACTCTGCCATGCACCCAAACAGTGTTTACCCCCACATATGGGGTATCAGTGACTCAGGACAAATTGCACAATAACTTTTGGAGTCTTGTTACCCTTGGAAAAATAAAAATTGCGGGTGAAAAGATCATTTTTGTGGAAAAAATATGATTTTTAAATTTTACGGCTCTACGTTATAAACTTGTGTGAAGCACTTGAGGGTTCAAATTGCTCACAAAAATCTAGATAAGTTCCTTAGGGGTCTAGTTTCCCAAATGGGGTCATTTGTGGGGGGTTTCCACTGTTTAGGCACATCAGGGGCTCTCCAAATGCAACATGGCATTCAAACTCAATTCCAGCCAATTTTGGTTGGAAAAAGTCAAATGGTGCTCCTTCCCTTCCAGCTCTGCCGTGCGCCCAAACAGTGGTTCCCCCCCACATATGGGGTATAAGCGTACTCAGGACAAATTGGACAACAACTTATGTGGTCCAATTTCTCCTGTTACCCTTGGGAAAATAAAAAATTAGTGACTAAAAGATAATTTTTGTGGGAAAAAAATAGGATTTTTTATTTTCATGCCCGGGCATTATAAACTTGTGTGAAGCACTTGGGGGTTCAAAGTGCTCACCAAAGATCTAGATAAGTTCCTTAGGGGTCTAGTTTCCAAAATGGGGTCACTTGTGGGGGATTTCCACTGTTTAGGCTCATCTGGGGCACTGCAAACGGAACATGACCCCATCAACGTCTGCATTCCAAAACGTTACTACTTCTTTCCAAGCCCTGCCGTGCGCCCAACAGTTTTCCACCCCCACATATGGGGTATCAGCGTACTCAGGACAAAATTGGACAACAACTTTTGGGGTCCAATTTCCTTGGGAAAATTCAAAAATTTAGGACTAAAAAATCATTTTTGTGGAATTTTTTTTTTTTTTTCACACCCAGGCAATATAAACTTTTGTGAAACACTTGGGGGTTCAAAGTGCTCACAACAGATCTAGATAAGTACCTTAGGGGGTCTAGTTTCCAAAATGGTGTCACTTGTGGGGGTTTCCACTGTTTAGGCGCATCAGAGGTCTCCAACGCGACATGGCTCCAATCTCAATTCCAGCCAATTTTAGTTTGAAAAAGTCAAACGCGCTCCTTCCCTTACGAGCTCTGCCGTGTGCCCAAACAGTGGTTTTCCCCCACATATGGGGTATTGGCGTACTCAGGAGAAATTGCATAACAACCTTATCTGTCCATTTTCTTCCTTTTACCCTTGTGAAAATAAAAAAAAAGTTTGTAAAAGATCATTTTTGTGGCTAAAAAGTTAAATATTCATTTTTTCCTTCCACGTTGCTTTAGTTCCTGTGAAGCACCTGAAGGGTAAATAAACTTCTTGAATGTGGTTTTGAGTACCTTGAGGGGTGCAGTTTTTAGAATGGTGTCACTTTTGGGTATTTTCTGTCATGTAGGACCCCTCAAAGTGACTTCAAATGTGAGGTGGTCCCTAAAAAAAATGGCTTTGTAAATTTTGTTGTAAAAATGAGAAATCGCTGGTCAACTTTTAACCCTTATAATTCCTAACAAAAAAAAATTTTGATCCAAAATTGTGCTGATGTAAAGTAGACATGGGGAAATGTTATTTCTTAACTATTTTGTGTAATATTTCTCTGTTTTAAGGGAATAAAAATTCAAAGTTTGAAAATTGCAAAATTTTAAAATTTTCGCCATATTTGTGTTTTTTTCAAAAATAAACGCAAGTTATATGAAGAAATTTTACCACTAACATGAAGTACAATATGTCACAGAAAACAATCTCAGAATCGCGAAGATCCGTTGAAGCGTTCCGGAGTTATAACCTCATAAAGAGACAGTGGTCAGAATTGTAAAAATTGGCCCGGTCATTAACGTGCAAACCACCCTTGGGGGTGAAGGGGTTAAAGGACAACTTAGTGGAAAATGCCGCAGTGTCTAGTGAACCTCCTCCCAAGGTCTTTAGACGTGACCGTTTTCCCGACCGCTGTGGACATTTGTTGACATAATGTCCTAACTGCTGGCAGATGTTACAGACCACCGGTACTCGAGCGGCCCGGGACTTAGGTCCTGCTCGAGAAACTTCCATGGCCTCATGGGAGTCGGGCGCCTGGCTGGAAGATTCTAGAGGTCTGGAAAAGGTGGGAGCCAGCCGAAATCTCTGCCTACACTGGGACCGCTCCAACCTCCACTCGTGAAAACAGAGGTCGATGCGGGTAGATATGGCGATAAGCTTCTCCAATGTGGCGGGATTCTCCCTGGTAGCCAAGGCGTCTTTCACATGGCCCGTTAGTCCTCTCCAAAACACGGGAATGAGGACTTTATCGGGCCCTTTCAACTCCGAGGACAGAGTCCGAAATTGGACAGCAAAACAGCTGACCAAGGACGAACCCTGTGAACTTGCCAGAAGTTGAAGCGCCATATCGTGGGTAACCTGAGGTCCTAGAAAGACCTTTTTTAGAGCCTCGAGAAAACGAGGAGCACTCCGCACCACACGGTCATCACGCTCCCACAGCGGGGTGGCCCACTCCAACTCTCTGCCCGACAGAAGAGATATTACAAAGCCCACTTGTGCCCGATCCGTGGGGAAACGTGCAGCCAGAAGCTCGAGTTGTATAGAGCACTGACTCACGAATCCTCGACATTGCTTGCTGTCACCAGCAAACTTGTCTGGAAGCGGGAGGTGGGAGGCAGAGGTGGGGCAGAGGTGGCAGTGGACACACTGGCTGCAGCCACGCTAGCAGCCTGAACAACAACTGCGGTAACATCCACAGCTGAGGTTGTGCGCTCAAGAGCCGCCAACCTACCCTCCAGCTGCTGGATGTCCCGTAGTAGACGCTGGTCATCCGCCATTTTACTAGCCAGACCCTGGCGCTAGTGTTATGTTAGGGTCTGCGGAACGCACCAAATATATGATGTGGAGAGGTGCGTTCGCAGCCCGGGTCCACCGTGCAGGCGGAGCCTGCTGCTAGTAAAATGGCGCAAGAAGCGAACTCTGTTATCCCGCAGAGTCCCCAAAATAAACACCGTAACGCGCTGTGGCAATATGTGTGAACTCTGTTAATCCACAGAGCCGCTAGGAGTGCCGCAAAATATACAAGCTAGGGCGCTGCCTATCGTTGAAAGCGAACCCTGTCACAGAGCCGCTGAGACAAACTTCTGTGTCCTGTCAGGCACCCAGGTACACAGTTAACTGCTAAGCGAACATAGAACGTGATCATGCGCTAATGTCCTCGCGGGAGTCACCCGCAATCTATGGCATCAGGCCCTGAATACGGCAATCAAACTCCTCACCTGTTATGCCGGTAATCTAGGGCATCTAGGACACCGACCCTGACCAGCTAGCATACCAAACTCCTCACCGATTAAGTCGGTATTCTAGGGGCTTATTTCAGCCGGGCCCTAACCACACACACGCATGACCACACTGGCGCTAAGCATATAATGGTTGACACTAGTGCATGACGGCCCAGGCATGCCACCCTTTTATAGTAACAGCTACAGGACCTGCCAGAAACAAGGACCAATGAAACTGTTCCAGAACACCAGTAGTCACAGGACCTTCCTGGCGGACCAATAGGAGCTGCTGCAGTACCTGAGCATATTACCGCTGATCTCCAATGAGAGATCTCACCCTGGGCATGCTCAGAAGGGGAAAACAAGGACTTTGTCCTAAAGACGTCTGCTCGCCGCTAACCAGTACTGGCCACAATAGCAGAGCCTGGAGATGCAGCAGTAATTCTCTGCACACTGTTAGACTGGGCGAGACACTGGGACTGACGTCTAAGCTGAGCAGAGTCCACTGCGGCCGGAGATGAATGGGAGACCACAGCTGGGATAGCTCGAGATTCCCTTTGTGCAGAAGCGGGAACTTGACCCCTAACATATGTGTATATATGTTTTTTGTGATTTTCAACTTTCCATTAAGTCTGGGGTTTCACTGGTTTAGCCCGATTCTTTTGTCTGCCCTTATTCACACACTGAGGTTGACAGTGACACATGGTAAGGTTTTTAATATTAGACAGTGTAGGACTGTCCCGTCAGAGATAACTTGTCGTGGTGGGATGGCTTTTATTCTATTTTTGATCAAAAACAGTATTACTGAAAACTGTTATTTAAATGTGCTTTTGCTTTTTATTTACTTAGTTACAGCAGGGTTTTTGCTCACTTTTTCTTTTGTAGATTTATATGTTTTATGGCCAATGTGAACATGATTCTATGTGCTGCATGTGTACCAACTCAAGTTAAGCTCAAAATTTGTGTTTTTTTTCCATTAATATTCTGGATACAGCACTCTGTGAATAGCCAGCTTCTTTACCAATGGCCTTTTGTGGCATACCCTCCTTAGGGAGTGTGTCAATGACTGCTTTCTGGACATCTGTCAAGTCAGCATTCTTCCCCATGATTGTGGAGCCTACTGAAACAGACTCAGAGGCCTTTTTAAATGCTTAGGAAGCCTTTGCAGGTGTTTTTTGTTAATTATTCTATTTTATTGAGATAATGACTTTTGGGTTTTCATTGGCTGTAAGCCATAATCAGCAACATTAACAGAAATAAGCACTTGAAATACATCACCCTGTTAGTAATGACTCTATATAACATAGGAGTTTCACTTTTTGTATTGAAGAAGTGAAATAAATTAACTTTTATATGATATTCTAATTTTGTGAGAAGCACCTGTACATAGTTTACTTTAACAGCTATCAATAAATATTTTCATTTTATTTCTTAAAATCTACCTAACATATTGCATTTAACATAGCAGATGTCTTAATGATGACCTTGTCAGTAACTGTATGTCTCTCATTAGTGAATACACAAATACAGACACAACATATTGCCTTTATTTGCTTCACTTAATATACAGTATAAAAAACAAATATCCTTCTGTTATTTTCATTTGTACAAGCAATTTGTAAAGAAAATAACTATAGTTTTCTAGATACTTAAATGTACTGAAATGTAAAAAATTAGAGCTGAGTGGATAAATCTGAATTGGATTTATGTTTGTGCAGATTTTACCAGGAAATTCAATTTGTAGAGAAATTATTCTCCCCAAATTTAAAGTTCCTTATTATGCTCTGAATCCTCTTAAGACTGCAGAGCATAATAAATGTAAAATTATAAAAATTACTTATACTCACCTTACCGCTCACCACTTCTCCCTCTCTGCTTTTCACCATCACCATTCTTTTCCTTGTCTCATCTTCTTAACACTGTTAATGAATCCCCGGGTTTCTTCTTTATAGGCCATGACTTCTGGGTCAACTGAGGCTCAAATTGGTACTTTCCAAGTACGATTGAGATCATGACGTCATGTTGTTACAAAGTGCACCAGGGATTTCAGACCTTTCAGGCATGATAAGGAGATGTGACAAGGACCGGACAGGTGATTCTGAGAAGCAAAGGGGACAGAGAGGTCAACAGTAAGGTGAGTGTAATTAAATTACAAAGATTCCACATTTTGTCAATTAGTATTTTTGTATTATTTTAGTAGAATTCAATATCACTCACAGATTCACCTATTTCTCTATTTAGGCCATGTGAATAAAATGATTCACAAAAATTTGAAAACATACATTCTCCATGCATTTTTGACCATTGAAGTAGTTTTATTATCATTGCCTTTAATTTAGACAGATTACCTGGACTAGAAATGCAAATGATATGTCAAATGTAGAGATGATTGATTTAATCTATTGCAAATTGACTTCAAGTCAAATTTACTGAAATTTGCAGGACTTGTCAAATTCAAATAATTTCTGATTTAATTCCCAAGGATAGCAAAAAAAAAGCTCATGTGACATCAGACCTGACAGAAGGAACATCACAATAATGTCTTGCAGCAACTGCATTCTTATCATGCTCCTGTCAGCGCCAGCGAACTGCCACGGCTGAGCAGGGTGACTCACCCACACTGCGGAAGGACCCGGGGTCAGATGCCGCAGGGGAGGCTCAGGCAGACAGGACCTGAGCAGCGTGGTAAGAGGAGACACTGAAGGTAGCAGTAAGCAAAAGGACCTGCTATCATATGACCACAGGGGGCGGGGCTTAGCATCCTGCTGCTGGAGATGAGTGCAGGACTTTACAGGGACCCTGGATTAGTGAAGAGGGAAACTCAGGTTAGACAAACGGGGTTCATACACAGAGAGGACGGCGCAGTACAGAAGGGGCGAGCAGAGAATAGTCAGAACATAAGCCAGGAGTCATACACGGAGATAGCAATGTAGTACAGGAGGGATAAGCAGAGATTTGTCAGGACAAAGGCCAGGGGTCATACACAAGATAGCAACGCAGTATAGGAGGGGCAGGCAGAATTCGTAACGGGAACAGAACAAAGTCAAAACCAAGCAAGCATAAAGTAGCACAAGCACAAAGCACAGGGTCACACACACTCGGCCAAGGGTCAAAGTATAAGCGACAGGGAATGGCTCCACAATGAGGCTATAAGAAGCCTCCCAGAATCCCAGAATGAGGCCATCCAGATTAACCTCTGCACTACCTAATCCTACAAACAAAGCAGCTCATGACAATCCTTTGGTGTAATGCAGGTGTGGGGAAACTTTTTTTATCCATTTAATTGTTGCTCAGTAAAAGACAAGCTCAGGTCAGGTGTCCCATTTGGAGAACTAGAAGATAAAAGAGGAAGACCCATCAGTTAGTATGTGCAAATAGGTGGACAGGTATTCTTCCACCATGTTGTAACGCTGCCTCCTGCTAATATGGTATTGGATGGTAATGCTGGATGTTGTGACATGCTCATAAAGTTTTGCCACATTTTGTCCATGCTAACACTGATTTTGCAATGTGATGGCAGTGCTTCAGCTCTGTTGGCGACTTCCTCTTTCGCCTCTGCCTTGTTCTTCCACTGAGCCCTCACTGTCAGGTTGAAAAGCTATCAGTACTGTAGTTTCTTTACCAGTGTGCTCTTTTATTCACGCATTTTGTGATTCCGCTCCAGAGACAGAAGCAATGATGGTACGCTGTCCTTGTAGTAGGGATCCAGCAAGGTGGCCATCAAGCAATCACCACTGCTAACAATACGGGCAACTTTGAGGTCATTTCCAGGCACAGCAGCATGTATTTGCTAATGTGTGCCAGGCAACCCAGAGGCAATGACAAGCTGTCCTTGATGACAGATATATTTTTTGAGTCCTCTGCATTCCCCCAAACCATACTCAAGTGATGCTCATTAGATCCTTTGAATGCCACCCTGCTTTAAACACAGTTGTTCCTCCTCCTCATCCACCCAAACTATCCCCTGGCTGGACCGTTGTTTTCCTGGCTGCTGTTAGGACAATAATTCGCACTCCGAAGCATGTGTGGACATCATGCCTGATAATGGTGTGAAATGACCCTGCTTCTCCCACTCCTGTGCCATAGGGATGAGCGAGTATACTCGTTTGGATTCAGTACTAGGCGTGTAATGAGGTGCTAGCGGTACTCGAATCCTAGAGAGTAAATTTCACTACTCGCCTCGCAATATTTGGATCTCCTGCCCGGCATGTGTTATCCAATCACAGTAAAGCCACGGCCTTCTTTGTTGTGGCATTACTGTGATTGGCTGGCCGCTCAGCGTCATAGTCATAGCCTATGAGTCATAGGCTAAGACGGTGTGTGCGGAGAATGTGTGCGGGGGTCTGTGAAGGTGTGTGTGTGTGTGGGGAGCTGTGCCAGGCTCTGCTGTGTCCGTCGTGGGACACTTGTTTTTAAAGACTGACTTTAAAAGGTGAGTATAGTTTGGTTTATTATTTTAATATTATTTGCAGGAGGCGAGGGCTTCGGGGAATTAGGTGTGTGCGGTGAGTATGTACTCTATGTTAAGTATTATATGTTATGTGTATGTACTGTATTATGTTGTATGTTCTGTATGTCTTTTTTTTAACCTTCACCACATTAGCCGGATGATGGGAATACTACTTTCCCATCATCCACTAATGCTGTCACTGTAGCAGGCATAGCTGGATGGGACAAGTAGTCCCATCGGACGATGCCCGCATAGCAGCAGAGCCCGA
The DNA here is from genome assembly GCA_033576555.1 of Oophaga sylvatica. NCBI lineage: Eukaryota > Metazoa > Chordata > Amphibia > Anura > Dendrobatidae > Oophaga > Oophaga sylvatica. The sequence continues at coordinate 8,501 of JARQOD010004116.1, read as the reverse complement.
GCCTGGCAGAGCCCCGCACAGCCCTGGCAGAGGCCGGCACAGCCCTGCACAGCACCGGCAGAGCCCCGCACAGCACCGGCAGAGCCCGGTACAGCCCTGGCACAAGCCCGGCAGAGCCCGAGCCAGCAGACCCTGGCACAGCCCCGAGCACACACACAGCCCCGCAGACCCCCCGCACACATTCTCCACCCACACACATTCTCTGCCCATTACTCACATTTCCCATAGACTTACATTGGACTCGCTACTCGTTACGAATACCCGAGTATTAGTAGCTACTTGTAACAAGTACAGCGAGTCCGAGTATTTCACTACTCGCTCATCCCTACTGTGCACCATCTCATACAGCATCGGCTGAATTGTTTTTTCCAGCAGGCATATAAGTGGTATAGTAATGCTGATGATGGCATCAACAGAGGCGGTCATACTGCTAAGTACTCAAAGCAGCACACACATCCCTCATGGAGACCCATTATTTGGTGGTGAATGGCTTTGTTCTGCAGAGAGAGTCAGCCATGCCTGCTTCAGCTAAAATTATGCTTGCTTGCTGCTGATCGCACAGTCTTTTCAGTATATGCAAGGTGGAGTTCAACCATGTTGGTACGTCACATAGGAGGGGGTGAGCGAAGAGGTAGAACTGTCATTGCAGCACAGAAAGGCGAGCAGCAACAGGATGAAAACGCTGAAAGCACGCACACACTGCCCACACTTTCAGCAGCAGCTCTGACATAGTTGATAATTTTTAAGGAAGATCTGTACCATAAAATTCAGCACGTGTGCCAGTCAAGAGATGTGCATCAATCCGGCTAGGCCCAGAGCTGCTACGAGATTTTGCTCATTATTGCACACCACCATGCCGGGCATGAGGTTCACAAGCACCAACCACTCATCTATATGTTGTTTAATACCCGTCCACAGCTCCTGCGCGATGTAGGATTTGCCCTCCAAACAGATGAGTTTCAGAACAGGCTGCTGTCATTTCCCCCTGGCTGTGCTAAAGTTGGTGGTGCAGGTCTTCCTGTGACCGGATGAGGAGGTGGTGAAGGAAGCAGAGTTGGAGGAGGGTGCAACCTGGACCGAGAATATCGAGCAGTCCTCAGTGGTGGTAGAATATGGACTAGAGCAATTTCTACCTCTATCCCAGGCCACCACTTTATTTACCCAATGGGTAGTTAGGGTGATGTAACATCTCTGTCCATGCTTACTTGTCCACGTAGAAGTGGTTATGTGGAATTTGCCACTGATGGTGTTGCGTAGTGCACATCAGATTTCGTTCACAACATGTTTGTTCAAGGAAGGGATGACCCAGCTTCAAAGTAGTGATGGTTAGTAACAACGTACTCCAAGACAGCAAACACCATGATTTTTTTAAAACTGTCCTTTTCCACCAGCTGGAATGTCAGCATTTCAAAGGCAAGTTATTTGAAATGCTGTCATTCAGGATCATGGCTCATGGGTGGTTAGAGGAGTATATCTTCTTTCTCTCAAGAGTTTAGGGGATGGAGAGCTGAACACTTCCATGAGATGGTGTGGAGATGCTCAGTGACACTGGACGTGATGTGGTGGTAGTTTCTGTCACATCCTCTCTTTAAAGGGAGGCCTGTGGCCTTGTTGATCATGAGCAACAGGACGACGCCAAGACCACAGCAGAAGAGGGACCAGGAGAGGCGCAGAACCAGGAGAGGCGCAGAACTGTCATGCTTGGAATTCAGAAACCTCGTCAAGCAGTTGGTACTCAGGTTCAGAAGATTTATGCCTCACTTCAGGCTCTAACGGCACTTTTTGTCAGCACATTGGCTGAAGAAATGCCATGCCAGGGAGCTCTTTAAACTGGCTTTGGTGTGCTCCCTTCAGCAGAGTAGTGGACAGCAGCAGCTGACGTACAGGCTAGGGGCTGCCTGCTGTGACTTTGCACCCTGCTCCCTCTTTTGCTGTGCTGCTGTAGCAGCGAGACCACCTTCTCTTCCTCCGAACTGCGCATGTCACTAGGATGAACTTTGCTCCATTTTGGGTTTAGGACCTCATCATCCCCGCATCATCTTCCATGCACTCCTCACTCTTGTCCTCCATGCTGGTCTGCACACTGCAGAATGATGCTGCAGTTGGCAACTGTGTTTTATCATCCTTTGAGATGCTTGGGCATCAGTGCACTCAGTCTTTTACACTTCTGGGGCAGCGCCAGAGGAGGCATCAAAAATTAAAAAGCAGAATAGACTGCGGCATGACTTGGACTTCAGACTGCTTGACTGATTTTCAAGGGGTAAGGTGAAAGTCGCATGACCATGGTCCTCAAGTTCCAACTCTGCACTTTTTGCAGTGGACCTGGTGGAAGATACTGCAAAGAAACTGGAGGGACCATTCATTGTGTGGTACTCGTCCCTATGTAATGACGCAGAAAATCCTGCCGCTTGCTTGCACCAGAGGAAGGTGTTTCATTTGGGTACTTAGCAAGCGCAGAACAACCATGTTCTCTCCTTGGAGCAGCTACATCACCAGCAGAAGCTGCACCAGTACTACCATGTCCCCTATTTTATGCTATACTTAATTTTTTGAAGTTTTTTTAGGAACACTACTCGCACAGAGATGGCGGTGGAGTATAATTTTGTTTAGACACACTACTTGCAAAGAGATGGCTGCGGAGCATAATTACACTACTCGTACAGACACAGCGGTAGAGTAAAATTATTTTTTAGGCTCACAAATGGCACAGAAACAGTGGAAAAGAAGAATTACTTTTTAGCAAAACTACTCATACACACATGGCTGCAGAATGTAATTAATTTTTAAGGCACATTACTCTTACAGACACAAAAGTAGAGTAAAGTTATTATTTAGGCCCATCCACAACTTGTACAGACAAAGCTTTGGAGCAAAATTATTTTTTAGGCTCGGCTACAACAGACACAGTGATAGAATATAATTATATTTTTAGGCCCATTACACATACAGACATGGCTGCAGAGTACACAGAAGCTTTTTGGAACAGTACTCCTACAGTAAGGTTTGCAGAGTACACACTGAGGCTTGAAGTTGCAGACTTGCAGTACTTCCACAGGCAGTGATGCAGAGTAAACAGACAGGCTTAAAGGCACAGTACTCCCACTGGTGCAGTTGCAGAGCACAAACAGAGGCTTTTTGGTACAGTACTCCCAAGGCGGGGGTACAGAGTACACACAGTGGCTTTTTGGCACAGTATGTTAGGGTCTGCGGAACGCACCTAATAGATATAATAGAGAGGTGCGTTCGCAGCCCGGGGTCCACCGTGCAGGCGAAGTCCGCTGCTAATAAGATGGCGAAAGTAGCGAACTCTGTTATCCCGCAGAGTCGCTAAAAATAAACGCCGTAGCGCGTTGTGGCAGTAAGTGCGAACTCTGTTAATCCCAGAGCCGCTAACGGGATGCCACAGCGCTATATGGCGATAGGTGCGAACTCACTTAGCTTTAGTGAGCCGCAAAGTAAACACGCTAGGGCGCTGTCTAGCGTCAAAAGCGAACCCTGTTACGTCACAGAGCCGCTGAGAAAAAGTACCGTGTCCTGTCAAGCTCTCAGGTACACGGTTAATTGCTAGCGAGCATAATACGTGGTCATGCGCTAATGTCCTCGCGGGAGTCACCCGCAATCTATGGCGTCTGAACGCCAGACCCTGAATACGGCAATCAAACTCCTCACCGGTTATGCCGGTAATCTAGGGCATCTAGGACACCGACCCTGACCAACTAGCACACCAAACTCCTCACCGATTAAGTCGGTATTCTAGTGGCTTATTTCAGCCGGGTCCCTAACCACACACACGCATGACCATACTGGCGCATAGCATACAATGGTTGATATTAGCGCATGGCGGCCCAGCCATGCTACCCTTTTATAGCAACAGCTACAGGACCTTCCAGGAACAAGGACCAATGAGAAGCTGTTACAAACACACGTAGCTACTAGGGTTGAGCATTCCGATACTGCAAATATCGGGTATCGGCCGATATTGGCTGTATCGGAATTCCGATTCCGAGTACCGATATTTTCGTCATATCGGATACCGGAATCGGAATTGTCACTGTCACTGTCAGTGTCCGTCGGTCGGGTCTGTCAGGAGTCAGCGGCACTTACCCGGCAGAAGATCTCCGGCGGTCACATCCCGGACTGCTTAATGGCCGCCATCCTCTTCTCCCCGGCGGTCACATGCAGTTTCTCGCGATAACTGCAGTGACTGCTGGGTAATCGCGGCCGTAAAGCAATCCGATGACGTCACCGCCGGGGAAGCTGGTAAGCAGCTGTGCTGCGCCGGGATGTCAGGCTCTGCCTGTCATTCCGATGTAGCAGAGCTGGATCGTCGTGGGACTGTCGTTACTATGGACTGCGTCGGACAGGTGGTATACTGTTGGTTTGTTTTTTTATTTTTTTACAGGAGATCGATGGCGTCGCAGGAATGAGAGAGTAATAAAAAAAATGAAAACTGTGTTGTCTCTTTTATTTCATTAAAAGACTATTTTCTTGCTGTGTCTTTTTTTTACACATTTAAAAACTTTGGGATTAATAATGGATCGGTGTCTTATTGACGCCTCTCCATTATTACCGTGCAATCAACGGTGACATTAACCCCTTATATACCCCGCTTGCCACCGCTACAGGGCAAGTGGGAAGAGCCGGGTAAAGTGCCACAATTGGCACATCTTTTGATGCGCCAAATGTGGGGCTGCAGTAGCCTGGTATTATCAGGCTGTTGAGGGCCAAAATCCATGGGCCTTGACAGTCTTTTAATACCAGGCCGCAGCAGTCTGCATTTTACTTGGCTGGTTAACAAAAATAGGGGGACCCCTACGCCATTTTTTTTTCGAGGGGATCCCCTATTTTTGTTAACAAGCCAAGCTAAGCAGACTGCTGTGGCCTGGTATTATCAGGCTTGCAAGGTCCATGGATATTGGATCCTTACCAGCCTGAAAAACCAGGCCTCAGCGGTCTGCTTCATCTGGCTGGTTAATAAAAATAGGGGGACCCCACGCCAATTTTTTTCGAGGGGATCCCCTATTTTTGTTAATCAGCCAAGATATGCAGACTGCTGTGGCCTGGTATTATCAGGCTGGCAAGGTCCATGGATCTTGGCTCCTTAACAGCCTGAAAATCCAGGCCTCAGCAGTCTGCTTCATCTGGCTGGTTAACAAAAATAGGGGGACCCCACGCCAATTTTTTTCGAGGGGATCCCCTATTTTTGTTAATCAGCCAAGATATGCAGACTGCTGTGGCCTGGTATTATCAGGCTGGCAAGGTCCATGGATCTTGGCTCCTTAACAGCTTGAAAATCCAGGCCTCAGCGGTCTGCTTCATCTGGCTGGTTAACAAAAATAGGGGGGACTCCACGCCATTTTTTTTTCGAAGGGAACCCCTATTTTTGTTAATCAGTTCCCTCTGACGTCACTGATGGTGTCCCTGGCTGACCTGAAGTGAAAGTGGAAAGCAATCAATTAAGCTTTCCACTTCCTCTCCTGTCAGCCAGGAGAGGAGCTCATTCATTTGGGGGTTTACTGTGAGGCTGCAGCATTAGCTGCGGTCCCTGCAGTAAACATTAACCCTTTCTGAAGGATAACACCGTGGGACCTGACTGTGCATCGGATTGGTAAGAATAATTTTGCTTTATTATTTTATTAAAATTTATATAAAATATTTATTATATTTTTTACAGAAATGTTTTAGCAGGTAATAAAATATGTCAAATATGGTCAAAAACTGTGTGATTATTTCATTAAACTTCTTTTTTATTAAAGTGTGTGTTTGATTTTTCTTTCATACAATGGATTAATAATTGATAGTTGTCTAATTGACAGCTCTCAATTATTAACCTGGCTTAAAGTGACCTTTCAATTGCAAGGTCATTTTAACCCCTTATTAACCCATTCGCCACCGCTACAGGGCAATGGGAATAGACGGGCAAAGTGCCAGAAAGGGCAAATCTAATTAGAGATTTGCCCTTTCTGGGGTGTCTGGGGGCAGATGTTAAGTAGCCGGGGGGGCCAAAAAAAATGGTCCCTCTCTGGGCTATTATTATCTGCCCCCACTCACTGGCTTTGTCTGTCTGGTTGCGAAAATAGGGCGGGAGCCCACGCATTTTTTTTCAGCAATTTTACACCTCATATATATATATACATGTCATTGAATTTGTGACACATATATATATATATATATAATATATATTTATATTTATAGTTCATACACTTCTACATAGTATAATAGCCGCTAATTCAATTGCCGGCTTTTGTGAAAATGCAGAACCCGACATGAAATGACACTTGGTGTACATAGGGTTAACCATGTCTTTTCATGTAGTTTGATATCTGATTTGCACAAACAATTACATGAGTGTAAGTGTGCAAAATTTCACACCTGTAGGGGTTAATTAAAGGTGTAAATTCGTAGCAAAAAAGTCCGTTTTTTTTACAACGAATTTACACCTTTAATTAACCCCTACAGGTGTGAAATTTTGCACACATAGACTGATGTAATTGTTTGTGCAAATCAGATAGCAAAGGACATGAAAAGACATGGTTAACCCTATGTACACCAAGTGTCATTTCATGTCGGGTGCTTCTGTCTTTTCACAGAAGCCGGCTTTACCCGGCAATTGAATCAGAGGATATTTTACTATGTAGAAGTGTATAAACTATATATATATGTATATATATATGTCACAATGACATGTATATATATATATATATGTATTCTATGTGTGTATATTTAGTGTTTACAAGGAAAGAAAGAGGTTTTTTTAGTTACGATATTTTGTTCCCATAGACTTACATGGGACTTCCGGTATCGGTATCGGGTATCGCCGATATTTTAATGGTATCGGCGATACCATTCCGATTCCGATACTTTTGGATATCGGAAAGTATCGCTCAACTCTAGTAGCTACATGACCTATCTGGCGGACCAATAGGAGCCGCTGCAGCACCTGAACATGTGACCCCTGATCTCCAATGAGAGATCTCACTCTGGGCATGCTCAGATGGGAAAACGCAGGACTTTGTCTCAAAGACGGCTGCTCCAGCACTGGCTATAATAGCAGATCCAGGAAAGGCAGCAGCAAGTCACTGCCCAGTAGTGGAGTGGGCAAGACGCCTGGACCGACGTCTCTGCTGAGCAGGCTCCACTGCGGCCGGAGATGAATGGGAGACCGCAGCGGGACGGTTCGAGACTCCCCTTGTGCAGCAGCGGGAAATCGAACCCTAACATTACTCCCCCTCCTACGGCCCCCCCTTCTCTGGGCCTCCTGCGCTCAAAGGCAGCGACGAGCTGCGGAGCGTGAACATGCTCGGCAGGCTCCCAGGATCTATCCTCAGGCCCATAAACCCCTCCAATCCACCAAATAAATTTTTTTGCCTCGTACCACCTTGCACCCAACAATGGCGTTCACCTCATGATCGTCGGTAGATGAACCCGACGTCCCGGCAGATGACTCGGAAAACCGGGAAATGGCCACGGGTTTCAAGAGGGACACGTGAAAGGTGTCAGTGATACCAAGGCGAGGCGGAAGGGCTAGGCGGTAAACTACCGGGTTCACCTGCTCAAGAAATTTTAAAGGGGCCCAAAAAGCGAGGTGCCAACTTGGTGGACTCTACCCGTAGCCTGATGTTTCGGGCAGAAAGCCACACTAGGTCACCTGGAGCAAACGTAGGAGCGGGGCGCCGATGGGCATCGGCCGAAGACCTCATCCTCTCTTTGGAGGCCTGAATGGCATCCTGAGTGCGGTCCCAAATGTCCCGTGCCTCCACAGCCCAGTCTTCCACCCTGGAACCGGCGGAAGACACGGGCAAAGGCACTGGTACCCGCGGATGCTGACCGTAGTTCAGGAGGAATGGGGTCTGTCCGGTGGAATCAGCCACAGCATTGTTTAATGCAAACTCAGCCCATGGTAGCAAGGATGCCCAGTCATCCTGCCTGGCTGAGACAAAATGTCGTAGATAGGTGACCAAGGTCTGGTTGGCCCTCCTACCAACCCGTTCGTCTCAGGATGGTACGCTGAAGAGAGATTTAACTCAATGCTGAGTAGACGAAAAAGCTCCCTCCAGAACCGAGACGCAAACTGGGGACCTCGGTCACTGACAATTTTGTCCGGCATGCCGTGTAGACGGAAGACATGCCTAACGAACAACGCTGCCAGAGCCCGTGCAGAAGGTAACCATGGTAGCGGCACCAGATGCACCATTTTGGAGAAATGGTCGGTGATTACCCAAATGATGGTGCAACCCCGAGACTTGGGTAAGCCCACCACAAAGTCCATCCCAACCATCTCCCAGGGCCTGTCTGCCACCGGCAAAGGGTAAAGTAACCCAGCTGGCCGTTGTCTTGGAGACTTATTCTTGGCGCAGGAGACACACGCCCGAACATAGTCCCCAACATCACGGACCATATGCGGCCACCAATAAGTCCTCGCCAGCAATTCAGATGTCCTCTTTGCCCAAAGTGTCCACCAACCCTGGACGAATGTGCCCAAGAGAGTACCTCCGGGCGTA
>JARQOD010004115.1:0-57856 GCA_033576555.1 Oophaga sylvatica | reverse complement strand
CTCCGAGACGCTCATTGGAGGACACACAGACCGTGGGGTGTTATGCTGCTGCCACTAGGAGGACACTAAGCAATACAAGCACAAAAGATTAACTCCTCCTCCTGCAGTATACACCCTCTGTTGGCTCAATCCTGAACCAGTTCGGTGCCAAAGCAGTAGGAGCTCATAACAGAGTGCAATATGCCAACAATTTAAATGAACAACGAGGCTCCAAGTTAAACCAGGGTGGGAGCTGTGTCCCCCAATGTGCGTCTCGGAGAAAAGGATTTTACGGTGAGTACACAAAAATCTCCTTTCTCCTTTGCCTAATTGGGGGACACACAGACCGTGGGACGTCCCAAAGCAGTCCCTGGGTGGGAACTCATCAACAGATGAAGCCTCGTGAACGTCATGCATATAACGCTTAACCAGTCAACAGACAACTTACAGATGCGCAACAGCTGACTGCAGAATCTGTCTGCCAAGAGCCGCATCTGAAGAAACTTGAGCATGAATTTGGTAATGCTTGACAAAAGTATGAAGACTGGACCAAGTCGCAGCCTTGCACACTTGCTGTGCCGAAGCCTGGTGCCGAATGGCCCAGGAGGCCCCCACAGAACGAGTGGAGTGTGCCTTAATCCCAGCCGGGATAGGCTGACCTTTAACACGGTACGCCTCTTGGATCGCCGAGCGAATCCATCTGGCTAACGTGGCCATGGAAGCAGGAAGACCCTGTCTGCGTCCTTCCGGAAGCACAAACAGAGCGTCCGATTTCCGGAAAGGTGCCGTTCTCGAAATGTACCTTCGGAGAGCCCTCACCAAGTCTAAAGTGTGAAGGGCTTTTTCAGTACGGTGAATTGGCGCCGGACAGAATGAAGGCAAAACTATCTCCTCATTGATATGAAAAGCCGAAACGACTTTTGGCGTGAAAGACGGAGAAGTCCTAAGGACTACCTTGTCCTGGTGAAAAATGAGGAAAGGAGGTTTACAAGATAAGGCTGCCAATTCCGATATTCGTCTGATAGAGGTAATCGCCACTAGGAAGACCACCTTCCAGGAAAGAAGCGATAAAGACACTTCCGGCAAAGGTTCGAAGGGGGAGTCCTGTAAGGCACTGAGGACCAAATTAAGATCCCAAGGCTCCAAAGGCCTCTTGTAAGGTGGAACAAGATGAGACACTCCCTGAATAAAAGTCTTGACCTGAGACTTAGATGCGATCCATCTTTGGAAAAGGACGGACAAGGCAGAAATCTGGCCCTTGAGGGAAGAAAGGGCTAACCCCGAATCCATTCCTGCTTGAAGAAATTCCAGAATGGAAGGGATAGAGAAAACCAAAGGGGAACGACCTTTGTTCTCACACCAGGAAAAGAATGTCTTCCAGACACGATGATAAATGCGGGCGGAAGCCGGCTTCCTGGCATTGACCATTGTAGAGATGACTTTGTGAGAAAACCCAGCCTGAGTTAAGATCCAGGCTTCAAAGGCCATACCGTCAAAGTCAGCGCTTTTGAATTGTGATGGTAAATCGGACCCTGTGAAGGAGGTCCGGCCGATCTGGCAATCTCCAGGGAACGTCTGCAAGCAGACGCACTAGTTCCGCATACCACGGACGGCGAGGCCATTCCGGAGCGACCAGAATGAGAGGAACGCCTTCTGCCTTGATCTTCCGAATCACCCTGGGGATTAACGGAAGAGGAGGAAAAATGTAAGGAAGGCGAAATTGACTCCAAGGGAGGACTAGCGCATCCGAGCCGACGGTTAGTGGATCGCGAGAGCGACTTATGAAGGTCTGAACCTTGGCATTCAGTCTGGATGCCATGAGGTCTACGTCCGGCATGCCCCATCGCTGGCAAATAAGATGGAACACATCCGGGTGCAGGGACCATTCCCTGAGTCTAGGCCCTGGCGACTTAGGAAGTCGGCTTCCCAATTGTCCACACCTGGAATGTGAACCGCGGAGATGAGAGAGCGGTTTTTCTCGGCCCAGCGGAGAATGTGCGATACCTCGAGCATCGCTGTTCTGCTCCGAGTGCCCCCCTGACGGTTGATGTACGCCACGGCCGTGGCGTTGTCTGACCGAATCCTGATGGGACGACCGGCCAGGAGATGATGGAAGTGCACGAGAGCTAACTTGATAGCTCTGATCTATAAGATGTTGATTGGGAGACGGGACTCTGGTAGAGACCAGCGGCCCTGAGTCGTGTGATGAAGAAACACAGCTCCCCATCGAGGAGACTGGCATCGGTGGTCACCACCAGCCAATGGACAGTCAGGAAAGATTTTCCGTGATTCAGAGATGAGGCATTCATCCACCATCTTAAGGAGCTTCTGACTGTGGGAGACAGACGTAAGCGGCGACCTAGAGACGCTGGGTTCCTGTCCCAGACTGATATCAACTCCTGTTGAAGAGGCGGAGATGAAACTGGGCGAAAGGTACTGCTTCGATGGAAGCTACCATTTTCCCGAGGACCTGCATGGCACTCCTCAGAGAATGAGGGCGGTTTAGCGACAGCAGGAGCACTCCCCGCTTCAGAGAGATAATCTTCTCTGGAGGGAGAGATACCAATCCTTGGGAGGTATCCAAAATCATTCCCAGAAAAATAATCTTCTGAGAGGGAATGGAAAGAGACTTGTCTAAATTGACAAGCCAACCGAGGCGGGAGAGGGTGTCGATAGTGATTTCGACGCTCTCTTCGCAGGCTCGAAAAGTCGGACCTTTTATGAGTAGGTCGTCCAGGTACGGGAGGACTACCACACCCCGAGAGTGTAAAATTGACATGGCGGCCGCCATGACCTTTATGAACACTCTGGGGGCAGTTGCGAGACCGAAGGGCAGAGCGGCAAACTGAAAATGTTCCTCACCGACAGCAAAACGCAGAAACTTTTGATGTCCGCTGAAAATTGGAATTGCAAGATCCTTGGACTTGGGGAAGCGAGACTGAAAGAAACGTCTTGGAGGAAGGGACAAGAATTTGATTTTGTAACCTGAGTGTACTAGATCGAGAACCCACTGGTCTTGAACTACTGACCTCCAGACTCTTCATATTTGTGAAACAAGAGTAGGCGGCCGCCTACCTTGTTTGGATCTCCCATCCCCAGCAAGGAGTCATTGTGATGACAACTTGCGAGAGGAGGAGCTCCTATTTCCTGCCTGAGAAGATCTGTTACTCCAGGGCTGAGAGGATCTGGACGATGGTTGCGAGTCCCTATCTCTACGAGATGACCGGGATGCTCGAGCAGAGGACGAAGCAGGAGACCAATTAAAGGAGCTACGAAATGGCCGGAAACGACCTTGGTATTGAGGCCGAAAGGGTCTATTGATTCTGCGCTGTGGAAGAAATTTGCTTTTGCCACCAGTAGCGTCAGAAATAATCTGATCAAGGCGATCTCCAAAAAGACGCCCTGAATGATAAGGCAATGAAGTTAAAGTCTTCTTTGAAGCAGCGTCTGCACGCCACTCACGGAGCCAAAGGGACCTCCGAATGGCGATAGCATTGGCGGCCGTGATAGCAGCGCAATTAGCTGCATCCAGAGACGCATGAACCATGTAGTCACCTGCCCGAGTAATCTGATAGGCCAGATTACGTGCCTCGGGGGAAAGAGGGATATCACTAGTCATTTGACTAGGCCCTCAACCCAAGCCACCATAGCTCTTGCCACCCAGGTGGCTGCAAAGGAGGGAGATAGAGATGCTCCAGCCGCCTCAAAAATTGATTTGGCGAGGCTGTCAATCTGTTTATCTGAAGGGTTCCTAATGGATGAACTATCAGAAACAGAGAGTAGGGTTTTTGAAGATAGACGAGATACTGGAGGATCTACAACAGGAGATTCCGTCCACTCTTTCGCCACGGTTGCTGAAAAAGGGTATCGAGCTTTCAGAGACTTCAGTCCTGAAAAACGTCTGTCCGGACGCTCCCTGTGTCCCTGAACAATATCAGTAAATTCAGGGTGGTTACTAAACATCTTGTGAACACGTTTTGCCCTTTTGAAGGAGATAGGATGATTCGGCTGAGACCCAGGTTCTTCTTCTAGTTTGAGGATTGTATTAATTGCCTCAATTAAAGAATCTAACGACTCCTGAAATTCCGGCTAGTTGGGATCATCACCAATGTCCGACTCGTATTCCGAATCATGGACACTGATGTTTCTGGGAGAAGGTGAATGAGAACCTGAACTCGCAGATGCTGAACCACTAGATGGATTGGGAGATGTATTATGGCGGCGTTTTTTGGACGACCGCTTAGCGGGCGCCGTGAGACGGCCCCTGTCAGATGAGACATCTCTGAAGGCTAACGGACCCTTTTCTGGAAAAGGGGCGCTCTGACTAGGAGCAGATCCACGAAAGGTATCCAAGGCTCTAGTCAGAGAGTTTATGGAGTGTGCCAGATATTTGGGCCACCCTGAAGAACCTGCCTCAATGGGATCAGGAATAGGTAGTGACTCCTGCTCGGTAATAGGGGGCTCCTGAGCAGAGGAAGCCATGGGCTCCTGGGCACATGATGCACAGAATTGGGAACTATGCATTGATGGCAGGGGAGCGTTGCATGAAGTGCAAGTGGCATATACTACGGAGTAGCTCTTGTCAGCCTTTTTAATTCCCTTTGATTGTGACATATTTCCTCCCAGAGAACCTTCTGCAGAAGAAGGGTTAAGCGCTGTGTAGACCTAGTCGCAGCGTGCACTTACCCAGGGCCTCTGTGTGTGCACCAGGGAAGTGAGAGGATGGCGATGCAGCGCTGTCCCAGGAGAATATGGCGCCCGAGATCTTAGAAGCGCCTCTCGTGTGAGACGAGAGGCGCCAGAAGCAGTGGGAGGAGAGGGGGAGGAAACAGGGGAAATCCCCTGTTAACTGGTGACAGCCAATAGCGTGCGGTGTGGGCGGAGCCACACGGACCGCCCTCTCCACTCGAGGCCTATCCCGGCCCGAAGCCGGGGAGTAAATTTTAAAGTTGCGGCCTACCCTGGGCCGAAGCCGGGGACTAAATTTGAGGCCGTGGCGCAATCGGAACGCCAGCGGCGCGATTGTGTGCTGCGGCGGCGCAACGCCATGCGGGCGCAGTGCGCATAAAAGCGGTCGGTGACCGGTATTTGCCCCTCGTATACTCACTGCGGGGAGAGCCCGAAGATGGAGGAGGGAGAACTCCACAGCACTACAGCGACTATGGCTGTACATCCTCTATCCACCAACCCCTTTCAATAGGGGGTGGAGAGGGCTCTTACATGCCTCCAGACCGCCACCGCTTCCAGGAGAGGTGGAGGGGGTAACCATCCAAGGTGCCACGCAAATCATCATCATCCTCAAGTAAGGGTATCTCATGGGGAGAGCGGCCTGTTATAAGGATCTGTCGCCCCATGGTAGCGTGGCAGGAGGGGTACGTGGAGGCGACACTCGCACGATGCCGCCTGTTGTTGGTTTTTGGGAGATCGTGACTTTTCGTACAAGTCCCATCGCCCATCCGTGCGTGAAGAAAGTAAAAATAATAAAAAGTTTAAAAATCAGAAAAAAATCAGAAAAAAGTGGGGTCTGAGAGCAGACCCTAGTGCCTCCTACAGACACTAAGCAAGAACTGGTTCAGGATTGAGCCAACAGAGGGTGTATACTGCAGGAGGAGGAGTTAATCTTTTGTGCTTGTATTGCTTAGTGTCCTCCTAGTGGCAGCAGCATAACACCCCACGGTCTGTGTGTCCCCCAATGAGGCGAAGGAGAAAATCAAGATATCATCCAAATAAACAATCAGAAATTTATCCACAAAATCCCTGAAAATATCATTCATGAAGGATTGGAAGACGGAAGGAGCATTAGTGAGCCCAAAGGGCATCACTAGGTACTCAAAATGCCCCTCTGGGGTATTAAACGCCGTCTTCCATTCATCCCCGTGCATAATGCGAATAAGGTTATACGCCCCCCTGAGGTCAAGCTTGGTAAACCAACTAGCACTTTTCACTCTGGAAAACAGGTCAGAAATCAAGGGTAACGGATATTGATACTTCACAGTGATCTTATTCAAGAGACGATAATCAATACACGGCCTCAATGAACCATCCATTTTGGCCACAAAGAAAAAATCGGCGCCCAAGGGTGAAGAGGATGGTCTGATATGACCATTCTCCAATGACTCCTTGATATAAGATCGCATAGCATCGTGTTCAGGTACAGACAAGTTAAAAAAGCCGACCTTTAGGAAATTTACCACCAGGCACTAATTCAATAATAAATAGCATGAGAGGCATCACCACAATAGAAACATAACCCATTGCGCTTTCGAAACTCATGACGCTGAGCCCCAGAAGTCACTCTATCACACTGCATGGGCTCAGAAGCTGGCTCACAAGGCAACACTATCTCACGCATACCTCTGCGCTCAGACAAACGTCTGTCAATTTGAATAGCTAATGACATAGAATCATTGAGACCAGAGGGAGCAGGGAATCCCACCATAACATCCTTTACTTTCTCTGACAGCCCCTTCCGAAAAAGGGCTGCCAAAGCATCATCATTCCATTTGGTCAGGACTGCCCACTTTCGGAATTTCTGACAGTACAACTCAGCGTCTTCAAGACCCTGATTTAATGCCAACAAGGTTTTTTCAGCTTGATCAGTGACATTAGGTTCATCGTACAATAACCCCAGAGCCAGAAAAAATGCATCAATATCATTCAAAACAGGATCCCCAGGTGTCAGGGAAAAAGCCCAATCCTGAGGATCGCCGTGCAGGAGAGAGATGACAATTTGAACCTGCTGTGCTGCGTTCCCTGAGGACTTAGGCTTTATGGCAAAAAACAACTTACAGTTATTTTTGAAATTCAGAAATTTAGCCCGATCCCCCAAAAACAAATCTGGCAAGGGAATCCTAGGTTCCACAACCGGTAACCCAGCAAGATAGGTAGCAATACTCCAAACCTCAGTGGCAAGCTGATCCACACGGCCAGACAACTGTGCAAGCTCCATTGAGAGAGAAAAAAAAATCCTCCTCAGCACCCAGAGAAAATGAGGGAAAAAATGCCACAAATAGGAAAAAAAATCTCTGACTTTTTTTTTCTTTCCACACTATTTTTCCCTTCAGTGAGTAACATATAATTTCTGCCGTATGTTAATCTATGGAGCAGCTCCCAGTATCAGATTTTTTGTGGTCCGTTTTAAACGTCCGAGTGCAATCGCAGCATGCTGCGATTGTCACCGATTGTGGGTCGACTATCGCCAATGCAAGTCTATAGGAGCGATGAAAAATCGGATTACAAACGGACCGCATGTGTGACTTGCGATTAAATCGCATCGGTGTCCTTTAGAAAAGCCGGCAATTCATCCCCGGCTATACTGTAAAATCACACTGACAGCTTTAATAAAGAATAGAAAGAATACATATACACACATAGAATACATATATATATATATATATATGTCATTGTGACACATACATATACATATATTTATAGTTCTTACACTTCTACATACTGTAATAGCCGCTAATTCAATTGCCGGGTTTTGTGAAATCACAGAAGCCGACATGAAATGATACATTGTTTAGACACAGTTAACCATGTCATTTCCTGTATTTTGATGTATGGTTTGAACTTACAATTACTTAAGTGTATGTGTGCCAAATTTCAGACATGTAGGGGTTAATTAAAGGTGTAAATTTGTTGAAAAAAAATGCGTGGGCTCCCGCTGTATTTTCTCCACCAGACAGACAAAGCCAGCGAGTGGGGGCAGATAATAATAGCCTAGGGAGGGTACATATTTTTTGTGCCCCCCTGGCTATTAACATCTGCCCCCAGACACCCCAGAAAGGGCAAATCTCTAATTAGATTCGCCCTTTCTGGCACTTTGCCCGTCTATTCCCATTGCCCTGTAGCGGTGGCGAATGGGTTAATAAGGGGTTAAACCCACCTTGCTATTGAAACGTGAGTTTAAGCCAGGTTAATAATTGAGAGCTGTCAATTAGACAACTATCAATTATTAATCCTATTGTATGAAAGAAAAATCAAACACACACACTTTAAAAAAGAAGTTTAATGAAATAATCACACAGTTTTTGACCATATTTTATTTCCTGCTAAAACCATTTCCTGTAATAAAAATAAAATAAAAAAGCAAAATGATTCTTACCAATCCGATGTACAGTCAGCTCCCACGGTGTAATCCATCAGAAAGGGTTAACAGGTTACAGCAGAGCAGAGAGCTGAATGCTGTCTGCTAGCTGTAACCCCCTGAATGAATCAGTTACTCTCCCAGCGAAAGGAGAGGAAGAGATGAATGAATGGAGCTTAATTGATTTATTGCCACTTTCACATCAGTGACCTGACCTAAGGTGAAAGTGGGATACAATCAATTAAGCTTCATTCATTAATCACATCCTCTCCTGTCGGCAGGAGATAAGATCATTCATTCAGGAGCTATCAGATGAGCACGCAGGATTACTTGCGCTGCTTATCTGATTGCTAGTTAACCCTTTGTGAAGGATTACATCGTGGGACGTGACAGATCGCCAGATAGGTAAGAATAATGTTGTTTTATTATTTTATATTTATTTTAGAAGATCAAGGGCTTCGAACGGATTAAGAGTTAAATAAAATATGGTCAAAAATATGTGTTTTTATTTAATTAAAATTATTTAATCTTAAAGTGTGTGTGTGTTTTTATTTACTTCAATAGGATTAATAATTGATAGTTGTCTAATTGACAGCTCTCAATTATTAACCTGGCTTAAGGTCACCTTTCAATAGCAAGGTGACATTAACCCCTTATTAACCCATTCGCCACCGCTACAGGGCAATGGGAATAGACGGGCAAAGTGCCAGAAAGGGCGAATCTAATTAGAGATTTGCCCTTTCTGGGGTGTCTGGGGGCAGATGTTAGTAGCCAGGGGGGCACAAAAAAAATGTACCCTCCCTAGGCTATTATTATCTGCCCCCACTCGCTTGCTTTGTCTGTCTGGTGGAGAAAATACAGCGGGAGCCCACACATTTTTTTTCAACGAATTTACACCTTTAATTAACCTCTACATGTCTGAAATTTTGCACAAATACACATATGTAATTGTAAGTTCAAACCATATATCAAAATACAGGAAATGACATGGTTAACTGTGTGGAAACAATGTATCATTTCATGTCGGCTTCTGTGATTTCACAAAAGCCGGCAATTGAATTAGCGGCTATTACAGTATGTAGAAGTCTAAGAACTATAAATATATATATATATACATGTCACAATTACATATATATATATATATGTGTTCTATGTGTATATATCTATTCTTTCTTTTGTGATTTAAATACTATTCTTTTAGATCCATTATATGTCAGTTTTGCAAGCCTGCGAGAAATCTTGCAAGTCGGATGAAAATCGGATGTTACAAGGTACACACACATGCGATTAAATCGCATCTTTGAAGGAAAATCGGATGCCAGAAGGATGTGTGATGTTTGCATTTTGATCCGACAATCGACCGACTAAAACGGTCCGATTTTTTGTAGTTGTGTGTGACGCCGGCCCAAGTCTATCAGTAGTAACACTCTAATAGCATCAGGTTTCCCAGCACCAGCTCCACCAGCCTTTGTGTTATGGACAGAGATATTCTGTGAATTAAGAGCCATGATTTGGAAAAGATGACAGAATTTGTCACATTATATAAGCCTCTTTTGGTTGATGACCACAGATCGGCAAATTTTGTCAATTATGGCTCAGAACCCAAGTGGAAATGGGAACTGTTTTCCTTGATGCCCCAGGAGGTTCCGGTGAAACATTCTTAATTTACTTCTCACAGAAATTCCCTCAATCAATAACATTACTCCGGCCGTTGTATCGTCTGGGGTTATCACCACTCTTATATGGAGGCCGCACGGCTCATTCAGCACTAGGATCACCCTGAATCCAGCGCTCCTGGAAACTCCCGTCTGTAACATCACTAAGGCTGGAGTCACACTGGCGACAAAATCGGACGACTGCAATGCGATGAAATATTGCATTGCAGTCGGACCTATGTTAATCTATGGAGCAGCTCCCAGTATCAGATTTTTTGTGGTCCGTTTTAAACGTCCGTGTACAATCGCAGCATGCTGCGATTGTCACCGATTGTGGGTCGACTATCGCCAATGCAAGTCTATGGGAGAGATGAAAAATCTGATTACAAACGGACCACACTGTGTGACTTGCGATGAAATCGCATCGGTGTCCTTTAGAAAAGCCGGCAATTCATCCCCGGCTATATTGTAAAATCACACTGACAGCTTTAATAAAGACTAGAAAGAATAGATATATACACATAGAACACATATATATATATATATATATATGTCATTGTGACATATATATATACATATATTTATAGTTCTTACACTTCTACATACTGTTATAGCCGCTAATTCAATTGCCGGGTTTTGTGAAATCACAGAAGCCGACATGAAATGATACATTGTTTCCACACATTTAACCATGTAATTTCATGTATTTTTATATATGTTTGAAACATACAATTACATGAGTGTATTTGTGCAAAATTTCAGACATGTAGGGGTTAATTAAAGGTGTAATTTCGTTGAAAAAAAATGCGTGGGCTCCCGCTGTATTTTCTCCACCAGACAAAGCAAAGCGAGTGGGGCAGATAATAATAGCCCAGGGAGGGTGCATTTTTTTTGTGCCCCCCCTGGCTACTAACATCTGCCCCCAGACACCCCAGAAAGGGCAAATCTATAATTAGATTTGCCCTTTCTGGCACTTTGCCCGTCTATTCCCATTGCCCTGTAGCGGTGGCGAATGGGTTAATCTCACCTTACTGTCACCTTGCAATTGAAAGGTGACCTTAAGGCAGGTTAATAATTGAGAGCTGTCAATTAGACAACTATCAATTATTAATCCTATTGAAGTAAATAAAAAAACACACACACTTTAAGAATAAATAATTTTAATGAAATAAAAACACATTTTTTGACCATATTTTATTTTACACTAAATCCGTGCGAAGCCATTGATCTCCTAAAATAAAGATAAAAAAATAAAAAAACATTATTCTTACCTATTCCGCCGATCTGTCACGTCCCACGCTGTAATCCTTCACAAAGGGTTAACTAGCTTTGAGCCAAGCAGTGCAAGTAATCCTGCATGCTCAGCTCAAAGCTCCTGAATGAATAAGTTCCTCTCCTGGCGACAGGAGAGGATGTGTTTCATGAATGAAGCTTAATTGATTGTGTCCACTTTCCCTTTAGGTCAGGTCACTACAGTTAAATTGGCAATAAATCAATTAAGCTCCATTCATGAATCTATTCCTCTACTTTCGCTGGGAGAGGAAGTTATTCATTCAGGGAATACAGGTCTGAGACAGCATTATTAGCTCTCTGCGACCTGTAACCTGTTAACCCTTTCTGATGGATTACACCGTGGGACCTGACTGTACATCGGATTGGTAAGTATAATTTTGCTTTTTTATTTTATTTTTATTACAGGAAATGGTTTTAGCAGGAAAATAAAATATGGTCAAAAACTGTGTGATTATTTAATTAAACTTATTTTTTATTAAACTGTGTGTGTTTGATTTTTCTTTCATACAATAGGATTAATAATTGATAGTTGTCTAATTGACAGCTATCAATTATTAACCTGCCTTAAGGTCACCTTTCAATACTAAGGTGACAATAACGCCAGATTATTAACCCATTCGCCACCGCTACAGGGCAATGGGAATAGACGGGCAAAGTGCCAGAAAGGGCGAATCTAATTAGAGATTTGCCCTTTCTGGGGTGTCTGGGGGCAGATGTTAGTAGCCAGGGGGGGCACAAAAAAAATGTACCCTCCCTAGGCTATTATTATCTGCCCCCACTCGCTTGCTTTGTCTGTCTGGTGGAGAAAATACAGCGGGAGCCCACGCATTTTTTTTCAACGAATTTACACCTTTAATTAACCCCTACATGTCTGAAATTTAGCACAAATACACTCATGTAATTGTATGTTTCAAACATATATAAAAATACATGAAATTACATGGTTAAATGTGTGGAAACAATGTATCATTTCATGTCGGCTTCTGTGATTTCACTGAAGCCGGCAATTGAATTAGCGGCTATAACAGTATGTAGAAGTGTAAGAATTATAAATATATGTATATATATATGTCACAATGACATATATATATATATATATATATATATATATATATATATATATGTGCTCTATGTGTATATATCTATTCTTTCTTTTGGCATTTAAATACTATTCTTTTGGATCCATTATATGTCAGTTTTGCAAGCCTGCGAGAAAATCTCGCAAGTCGGATGAAAATCGGATGTTACAAGGTACACACACATGCGATTAAATCGCATCTTTGAAGGAAAATCGGATGCCAGAAGGATGTGTGATGTTTTTATTTTGATCCGATTGTCGACCGTCTAAAACGGACCGATTTTTTGTGGTTGTGTGTGACTCCAGCCTAAGATCTTTCACAGTCCTGGGTGGATCCAATATCCAATCACTAATGGGGGGAAATTTTTACAGGTGACTTCTGCCAAGTGCTACCTGTTCTTAAGGGGGAAACTCCAGCAGAGTCCTGTGTACACTGAGGCCCCTGATCATGTGACCCCTGACTCCTCCCCTCCTGTGACCTCATCACAGGTCCTGTGCACACAGAAGCCATATATGTGGAGTGCGGCTCTGCGGGTGGAGGTCGGTGCTGGAGGCTCCATTATTCTCTATGTGGAGTGCGGCTCTGCGGGTGGAGGTCAGTGCTGGAGGCTCCATTATTCTATGTATAGTGCGGCTCTGCGGGTGGAGGTAGGTGCTGGAGATTCCATTATTCTCTATGTGGAGTGCGGCTCTGCGGGTGGAGGTCGGTGCTGGAGGCCCCATTATTCTCTATGTGGAGTGCGGCTCTGCGGGTGGAGGTAGGTGCTGGAGGCTCCATTATTCTCTATGTGGAGTGCGGCTCTGCGGGTGGAGGTCAGTGCTGGAGGCTCCATTATTCTCTATGTGGAGTGCGGCTCTGCGGGTGGAGGTCGGTGCTGGAGGCTCCATTATTCTCTATGTGGAGTGCGGCTCTGCGGGTGGAGGTCAGTGCTGGAGGCTCCATTATTCTCTATGTATAGTGCGGCTCTGCGGGTGGAGGTAGGTGCTGGAGGCTCCATTATTCTCTATGTGGAGTGCGGCTCTGCGGGTGGAGGTAGGTGCTGGAGGCTCCATTATTCTCTATGTGGAGTGCGGCTCTGCGGGTGGAGGTCAGTGCTGGAGGCTCCATTATTCTCTATGTGGAGTGTGGCTCTGCGGGTGGAGGTCGGTGCTGGAGGCTCCATTATTCTCTATGTGTAGTGTGGCTCTGCGGGTGGAGGTCGGTGCTGGAGGCTCCATTATTCTCTATGTGGAGTGCGGCTCTGCGGGTGGAGGTCGGTGCTGGAGACTCCATTATTCTCTATGTGTAGTGTGGCTCTGCGGGTGGAGGTCAGTGCTGGAGGCTCCATTATTCTCTATGTGGAGTGTGGCTCTGCGGGTGGAGGTCGGTGCTGGAGGCTCCATTATTCTCTATGTGGAGTGCGGCTCTGCGGGTGGAGGTCGGTGCTGGAGGCTCCATTATTCTCTATGTGGAGTGTGGCTCTGTGGGTGGAGGTCAGTGCTGGAGGCTCCATTATTCTCTATGTGGAGTGTGGCTCTGCGGGTGGAGGTCAGTGCTGGAGGCTCCATTATTCTCTATGTGGAGTGCGGCTCTGCGGGTGGAGGTCAGTGCTGGAGGCTCCATTATTCTCTATGTGTAGTGTGGCTCTGCGGGTGGAGGTCAGTGCTGGAGGCTCCATTATTCTCTATGTGGAGTGTGGCTCTGTGGGTGGAGGTCAGTGCTGGAGGCTCCATTATTCTCTATGTGGAGTGTGGCTCTGTGGGTGGAGGTCAGTGCTGGAGGCTCCATTATTCTCTATGTGGAGTGTGGCTCTGTGGGTGGAGGTCAGTGCTGGAGGCTCCATTATTCTCTATGTGGAGTGTGGCTCTGTGGGTGGAGGTCAGTGCTGGAGGCTCCATTATTCTCTATGTGGAGTGTGGCTCTGCGGGTGGAGGTCAGTGCTGGAGGCTCCATTATTCTCTATGTAGAGTGCGGCTCTGCGGGTGGAGGTCAGTGCTGGAGGCTCCATTATTCTCTATGTGGAGTGCGGCTCTGCGGGTGGAGGTCGGTGCTGGAGGCTCCATTATTCTCTATGTGGAGTGCGGCTCTGCGGGTGGAGGTCGGTGCTGGAGGCTCCATTATTCTCTATGTGTAGTGTGGCTCTGCGGGTGGAGGTCAGTGCTGGAGGCTCCATTATTCTCTATGTGGAGTGCGGCTCTGCGGGTGGAGGTAGGTGCTGGAGGCTCCATTATTCTCTATGTGGAGTGCGGCTCTGCGGGTGGAGGTCAGTGCTGGAGGCTTCATTATTCTCTATGTGGAGTGCGGCTCTGCGGGTGGAGGTAGGTGCTGGAGGCTCCATTATTCTCTATGTGGAGTGCGGCTCTGCGGGTGGAGGTCGGTGCTGGAGGCTCCATTATTCTCTATGTGGAGTGCGGCTCTGCGGGTGGAGGTCAGTGCTGGAGGCTCCATTATTCTCTATGTGTAGTGTGGCTCTGCGGGTGGAGGTCAGTGCTGGAGGCTCCATTATTCTCTATGTGGAGTGCGGCTCTGCGGGTGGAGGTCGGTGCTGGAGGCTCCATTATTCTCTATGTGGAGTGTGGCTCTGCGGGTGGAGGTCGGTGCTGGAGGCTCCATTATTCTCTATGTGGAGTGCGGCTCTGCGGGTGGAGGTCAGTGCTGGAGGCTCCATTATTCTCTATGTATAGTGCGGCTCTGCGGGTGGAGGTAGGTGCTGGAGATTCCATTATTCTCTATGTGGAGTGGCGGCTCTGCGGGTGGAGGTCGGTGCTGGAGGCCCCATTATTCTCTATGTGGAGTGCGGCTCTGCGGGTGGAGGTAGGTGCTGGAGGCTCCATTATTCTCTATGTGGAGTGCGGCTCTGCGGGTGGAGGTCAGTGCTGGAGGCTCCATTATTCTCTATGTGGAGTGCGGCTCTGCGGGTGGAGGTCGGTGCTGGAGGCTCCATTATTCTCTATGTGGAGTGCGGCTCTGCGGGTGGAGGTCAGTGCTGGAGGCTCCATTATTCTCTATGTATAGTGCGGCTCTGCGGGTGGAGGTAGGTGCTGGAGGCTCCATTATTCTCTATGTGGAGTGCGGCTCTGCGGGTGGAGGTAGGTGCTGGAGGCTCCATTATTCTCTATGTGGAGTGCGGCTCTGCGGGTGGAGGTCAGTGCTGGAGGCTCCATTATTCTCTATGTGGAGTGTGGCTCTGCGGGTGGAGGTCGGTGCTGGAGGCTCCATTATTCTCTATGTGTAGTGTGGCTCTGCGGGTGGAGGTCGGTGCTGGAGGCTCCATTATTCTCTATGTGGAGTGCGGCTCTGCGGGTGGAGGTCGGTGCTGGAGACTCCATTATTCTCTATGTGTAGTGTGGCTCTGCGGGTGGAGGTCAGTGCTGGAGGCTCCATTATTCTCTATGTGGAGTGTGGCTCTGCGGGTGGAGGTCGGTGCTGGAGGCTCCATTATTCTCTATGTGGAGTGCGGCTCTGCGGGTGGAGGTCGGTGCTGGAGGCTCCATTATTCTCTATGTGGAGTGTGGCTCTGTGGGTGGAGGTCAGTGCTGGAGGCTCCATTATTCTCTATGTGGAGTGTGGCTCTGCGGGTGGAGGTCAGTGCTGGAGGCTCCATTATTCTCTATGTGGAGTGCGGCTCTGCGGGTGGAGGTCAGTGCTGGAGGCTCCATTATTCTCTATGTGTAGTGTGGCTCTGCGGGTGGAGGTCAGTGCTGGAGGCTCCATTATTCTCTATGTGGAGTGTGGCTCTGTGGGTGGAGGTCAGTGCTGGAGGCTCCATTATTCTCTATGTGGAGTGTGGCTCTGTGGGTGGAGGTCAGTGCTGGAGGCTCCATTATTCTCTATGTGGAGTGTGGCTCTGTGGGTGGAGGTCAGTGCTGGAGGCTCCATTATTCTCTATGTGGAGTGTGGCTCTGTGGGTGGAGGTCAGTGCTGGAGGCTCCATTATTCTCTATGTGGAGTGTGGCTCTGCGGGTGGAGGTCAGTGCTGGAGGCTCCATTATTCTCTATGTAGAGTGCGGCTCTGCGGGTGGAGGTCAGTGCTGGAGGCTCCATTATTCTCTATGTGGAGTGCGGCTCTGCGGGTGGAGGTCGGTGCTGGAGGCTCCATTATTCTCTATGTGGAGTGCGGCTCTGCGGGTGGAGGTCGGTGCTGGAGGCTCCATTATTCTCTATGTGTAGTGTGGCTCTGCGGGTGGAGGTCAGTGCTGGAGGCTCCATTATTCTCTATGTGGAGTGCGGCTCTGCGGGTGGAGGTAGGTGCTGGAGGCTCCATTATTCTCTATGTGGAGTGCGGCTCTGCGGGTGGAGGTCAGTGCTGGAGGCTTCATTATTCTCTATGTGGAGTGCGGCTCTGCGGGTGGAGGTAGGTGCTGGAGGCTCCATTATTCTCTATGTGGAGTGCGGCTCTGCGGGTGGAGGTCGGTGCTGGAGGCTCCATTATTCTCTATGTGGAGTGCGGCTCTGCGGGTGGAGGTCAGTGCTGGAGGCTCCATTATTCTCTATGTGTAGTGTGGCTCTGCGGGTGGAGGTCAGTGCTGGAGGCTCCATTATTCTCTATGTGGAGTGCGGCTCTGCGGGTGGAGGTCGGTGCTGGAGGCTCCATTATTCTCTATGTGGAGTGCGGCTCTGCGGGTGGAGGTCAGTGCTGGAGGCTCCATTATTCTATGTGTAGTGTGGCTCTGCGGGTGGAGGTCAGTGCTGGAGGCTCCATTATTCTCTATGTGGAGTGCGGCTCTGCGGGTGGAGGTAGGTGCTGGAGGCTCCATTATTCTCTATGTGGAGTGCGGCTCTGCGGGTGGATGTCGGTGCTGGAGGCTCCATTATTCTCTATGTGGAGTGTGGCTCTGCGGGTGGAGGTAGGTGCTGGAGGCTCCATTATTCTCTATGTGGAGTGCGGCTCTGCGGGTGGAGGTAGGTGCTGGAGGCTCCATTATTCTCTATGTGGAGTGCGGCTCTGCGGGTGGAGGTAGGTGCTGGAGGCTCCATTATTCTCTATGTGGAGTGCGGCTCTGCGGGTGGAGGTAGGTGCTGGAGGCTCCATTATTCTCTATGTGGAGTACGGCTCTGCGGGTGGAGGTCGGTGCTGGAGGCTCCATTATTCTCTATGTGGAGTGCGGCTCTGCGGGTGGAGGTAGGTGCTGGAGGCTCCATTATTCTCTATGTGGAGTGCGGCTCTGCGGGTGGAGGCCGGTGCTGGAGGCTCCATTATTCTCTATGTGGAGTGCGGCTCTGCGGGTGGAGGCCGGTGCTGGAGGCTCCATTATTCTCTATGTGGAGTGCGGCTCTGCGGGTGGAGGTCGGTGCTGGATGCTCCATTATTCTCTATGTGGAGTGTGGCTCTGCGGGTGGAGGTCGGTGCTGGAGGCTCCATTATTCTCTATGTGGAGTACGGCTCTGCGGGTGGAGGTCGGTGCTGGAGGCTCCATTATTCTCTATGTGGAGTGCGGCTCTGCGGGTGGAGGTCAGTGCTGGATGCTCCATTATTCTCTATGTGGAGTGTGGCTCTGCGGGTGGAGGTCGGTGCTGGAGGCTCCATTATTCTCTATGTGGAGTGTGGCTCTGCGGATGGAGGTAGGTGCTGGAGGCTCCATTATTCTCTATGTGTAGTGTGGCTCTGCGGGTGGAGGTAGGTGCTGGAGGCTCCATTATTCTCTATGTGGAGTGCGGCTCTGCGGGTGGAGGTCGGTGCTGGAGGCTCCATTATTCTCTATGTGGAGTGCGGCTCTGCGGGTGGAGGTCGGTGCTGGAGGCTCCATTATTCTCTATGTGGAGTGTGGCTCTGCGGGTGGAGGTCTGTGCTGGAGGCTCCATTATTCTCTATGTGGAGTGTGGCTCTGCGGGTGGAGGTCGGTGCTGGAGGCTCCATTATTCTCTATGTGGAGTGCGGCTCTGCGGGTGGAGGTCGGTGCTGGAGGCTCCATTATTCTCTATGTGGAGTGCGGCTCTGCGGGTGGAGGTCGGTGCTGGAGGCTCCATTATTCTCTATGTGGAGTGTGGCTCTGCGGGTGGAGGTAGGTGCTGGAGGCTCCATTATTCTCTATGTGGAGTGGGCTCTGCGGGTGGAGGTCGTGCTGGAGGCTCCATTATTCTCTATGTGGAGTGCGGCTCTGCGGGTGGAGGTCGTGCTGGAGGCTCCATTATTCTCTATGTGGAGTGTGGCTCTGCGGGTGGAGGTGGTGCTGGAGGCTCCATTATTCTCTATGTGGAGTGTGGCTCTGCGGGTGGAGGTCGGTGCTGGAGGCTCCATTATTCTCTATGTGGAGTGTGGCTCTGCGGGGGAGGTCGGTGCTGGAGGCTCCATTATTCTCTATGTGGAGTGTGGGCTCTGCGGGTGGAGGTCAGGTGCTGTGAGGCTCCATTATTCTCTATGTGGAGTACGGCTCTGCGGGTGGAGGTCGGTGCTGGAGGCTCCATTATTCTCTATGTGGAGTGGGCTCTGCGGGTGGAGGTCGTGCTGGAGGCTCCATTATTCTCTATGTGGAGTGGCTCTGCGGGTGGAGGTCGGTGCTGGAGGCTCCATTATTCTCTATGTGGAGTGCGGCTCTGCGGGTGGAGGTCGGTGCTGGAGGCTCCATTATTCTCTATGTGGAGTGCGGCTCTGCGGGTGGAGGTCGGTGCTGGAGGCTCCATTATTCTCTATGTGGAGTGTGGCTCTGCGGGTGGAGGTCGGTGCTGGAGGCTCCATTATTCTCTATGTGGAGTGTGGCTCTGCGGGTGGAGGTCGGTGCTGGAGGCTCCATTATTCTCTATGTGGAGTGTGGCTCTGCGGGTGGAGGTCGGTGCTGGAGCTCCATTATTCTCTATGTGGAGTGTGGCTCTGCGGGTGGAGGTCGGTGCTGGAGGCTCCATTATCTCATGGAGTGCTCTGAGGGTGGAGGTCGTGCTGAGGCTCCATTATTCTCTATGTGAGTGCGGCTTGGGGTGGAGGTCGGTGCTGGAGGCTCCATTATTCTCTATGTGGAGTGGGCTCTGCGGGTGGAGGTCGTGCTGGAGGCTCCATTATTCTCTATGTGGAGTGCGCTCTGCGGGTGGAGGTCGGTGCTGGAGGCTCCATTATTCTCTATGTGGAGTGCGGCTCTGCGGGTGGAGGTCGTGCTGGAGGCTCCATTATTCTCTATGTGGAGTGCGGCTCTGCGGGTGGAGGTCGGTGCTGGAGGCTCCATTATTCTCTATGTGGAGTGCGGCTCTGCGGTGGAGGTAGGTGCTGGAGGCTCCATTATTCTCTATGTGGAGTGCGCTCTGCGGGTGGAGGTCGGTGCTGGAGGCTCCATTATTCTCTATGTGGAGTGTGGCTCTGCGGGTGGAGGTCGGTGCTGGAGGCTCCATTATTCTCTATGTGGAGTGTGGCTCTGCGGGTGGAGGTCGGTGCTGGAGGCTCCATTATTCTCTATGTGGAGTGTGGCTCTGCGGGTGGAGGTCGGTGCTGGAGGCTCCATTATTCTCTTATGTGGAGTGTGGCTCTGCGGTGGGCGTGCTGGGTCCATTATTCTCTATGTGAGTGCGGCTCTGCGGTGGAGGTCGGTGCTGAGAGCTCCATTATTCTCTATGTGGAGTGGGCTCTGGGGTGGAGGTCGGTGCTGGAGGCTCCATTATTCTCTATGTGGAGTGCGGCTCTGCGGGTGGAGGTCGGTGCTGGAGGCTCCATTATTCTCTATGTGGAGTGCGGCTCTGGGGTGAGGTCGGTGCTGGAGGCTCCATTATTCTCTATGTGGAGTGCGGCTCTGCGGGTGGAGGTAGGTGCTGGAGGCTCCATTATTCTCTATGTGGAGTGCGGCTCTGCGGGTGGAGGTAGGTGCTGGAGGCTCCATTATTCTCTATGTGGAGTGGGCTCTGCGGGTGGAGGTAGGTGCTGGAGGCTCCATTATTCTCTATGTGGAGTGCGGCTCTGCGGGTGGAGGTGGTGCTGGAGGCTCCATTATTCTCTATGTGGAGTGCGGCTCTGCGGGTGGAGGTCGGTGCTGGAGGCTCCATTATTCTCTATGTGGAGTGCGGCTCTGCGGGTGGAGGTCAGGTGCTGGAGGCTCCATTATTCTCTATGTGGAGTGCGGCTCTGCGGGTGGAGGTAGGTGCTGGAGGCTCCATTATTCTCTATGTGGAGTGCAGCTCTGCGGGTGGAGGTCGGTGCTGGAGGCTCCATTATTCTCTATGTGGAGTGTGGCTCTGCGGGTGGAGGTAGGTGCTGGAGGCTCCATTATTCTCTATGTGGAGTGTGACTCTGCGGGTGGAGGTCGGTGCTGGAGGCTCCATTATTCTTTATGTGGAGTGTGACTCTGCGGGTAGAGGTCGGTGCTGGAGGCTCCATTATTCTTTATGTGGAGTGTGACTCTGCGGGTGGAGGTAGGTGTCAGAGGCTCCATTATTCTCTATGTGGAGTGCGGCTCTGCGGGTGGAGGTAGGTGCTGGATTTTCCCCATTACTGAACGTGGGGGGACATTAACACCTTCAGCACTGACACTGGGGTCTCTGTGTGGTGTGATCAGTGACATAACAGCAGAGGCATAGCTGGGGTGTTGGTTCGGTGGGGTGAAGCTTCTGAGTGGGCCCCTAGCCCCCTAACCAGGTAACCTTGATTACAACTGGGTGACGCACCCTAATAGTGGAGGAGAACCTCAGCAGATGAACGCGCTGTTGCTGAAAACAATCTTACCGCCATAGGTCAGTGGAAGATTCCAGTCCTACAGAACATATGAGAGATCACAGTACAGTTACAGATGGTGACTTACCGCTGACGTTCTTTCTGATGGAGTCATTCACTTTTCCTGTCTTTTCCATCTGGCCCAGACCGACATGACAGCTTCTTCCAGCCAGGACTCTGCTGCAGAGATTACAGAGACACATTTCACATCTCATATTTCAGCCCCATCACCATCTATTCCAAACCTGCACAAACTCCTCATCCTACTGGTACCCCAATGCTGCTGCCGTATGTGTCCCTATTACTGCACCTGCTGTGTGGTACTATGTGCCCTCTAAATTCTAAAGCAACCCTGAGTCTAGAATTGTCACGCGGTCTTATGATATGTGTACGATGTCAGTAAACTATTCTTAAAAGAACAACACTCTATACAACATATAGATTAGCAACATCAGCATGTAAATATAGAATAGATTTACCTGACACGATATCCGTTGAACTCAGGGTTAATCTTGAGGACTTGATACACTGTCACAGGAAAGAGGAGGACCGGGGGTCTAACCTGACCCTAAACTGGGGTCCTAACTAATCCCTCACCTTGGAGGTACTGATAATGGTTCAGAGGTCCAAGTCTCCAGCCTAACCCTGTCTCCTATCAGTCCCTGAACCCTGTAATCAGTCCTAAGAAGGATTCTGATTACCACCAAAGGGATATGGGCTGATCTCTGCTAAATACACAGATTAGACATATAAGACAGACTGGAGAAAACACAGACTTGCATACACACTCAAACACAGAAGGAACATAAATGATCTGGGATATTAAACTCTAAGCAAGGTGAGCTTAAAACAACTAAGGAGCTCTTTAACTTAAGTCTATACAGATACAATCCTATCTGTGGTCTGCATGAAGAATTTCACTGGCAACTCCCAAAACAGACAACCAGAGATTTAAAGGAAACCAATCAACAAATAATTAATTGCAGCCGGGAGAAACTGCACCCAGTCCCAGAACTGAGCACAGACAGAATTAACTCCCTAACTGCCAAACACAAAGAAACAGCAACTCAGCTGTGAGAAGTCAGAATGTGCAACCGCGACGATCTTCGTGGCGATGCACACATGACAAGAATACAGTAATGCCGGGTGCAAGTGCCCTAGAAAACAGCGCCCACATTTTGTCCCCTAGAAAGTAATAATGCCCTGTGTGCCCCTTTGACAGTCACAGTTACCTGAGTTCCCATATAACAATAAGTGCCCACTTTATATTTTATGATGTCCCGAGTCTCCCCCCGGTACAGCTCCCCTATACACAGTATGATACTCACTTACACACTGTCTAATGCCCCCTCACTGTATATAGAATGACCCCTTATAATCCCTCTCGCCTAGTCCACTTGAAGCGGGGCAAACAGATTTCATGTAGCGGTGCATGTTGTGAGCATGTTGGAAATGACTTCTGAGTTGGGGCTCCCTCTGGTGGTTGCTGAGGGTATTGAACCAGTGTTGAATAATAGAAGTCCATCACCTGCGAGCGATGACTGGCAATCGGGAGAGACGGACTGGGCTGATATAAATGAGCTGCTTTCCCATGATCCTCGCCGGTGATCAATTGTTGTTTCCTGGTTCATTTGGAAGTCAGCTTGTGTCTTGCTTTCGTCTGCTACTTTCAGATAAGTTATTTGCTGCTTGTTTCTATCGTGTTTGCTATTTCCATTTTTTGCCTGCACTTTTGTGGGAGGTTAACCGGGTTCCCCTCCAGGGGCCTGTGCTTCTCTCTGTTTTCAGTAGCCACTGTTTATTTGTTCCACTGCTCTGTCCCTGCTATTTGAGTGGCTGCGGGTTAGCCATTTGGACACACAAGAGATCTGATTTAGCGGGTGGCAAGATCGTGTGGTCTCAGCATTTTTTGAAATCAGAAGTGTTGGAATTTTTCTATGGTTTTGCTGGGTTGCAGATAGTATTCTGTCCTGTCCTATCTAGACAGTATTTGGCCCCAGCGTTTGCTCACTCTATTTTCTGTCTGTGTTTGTATTTCTTCTTGTCTAACCGCCATTATATGTTTGTGGGCTACCTATTCCTTTGGGGCTCTACTCCGGGGCAGTTAGCTTTCTTGTTTCTATCTTTCGGTATACACAAGAAACCCCAGTGTGTATCAGAAGAAAACAAAAGAGCAACCAGGTGGATCAGGTACAATTAACTTTTATTCAAGAGTTCATAGGAAAGAATATATCACAATAAATATTAGAAAAACAGAGCAGAATGGTCCGGATGTACCACAGGACAAAAAACCCCACGTGCTGAAGCATGCATGAAAGAATGTATGAGGATAAGAACATGTTAAAGTGCTAGTGCCTAATTATTGCATGCATTATACATAAGGAAGTTGCTGGTGGGTAGTTCCACAACATCAGTAAAGGCATAAGTATCCATATAAGAAAGGGACCAAAGACCACCAAGAACTCACAAGAAAATGTAGAGCATCGTAGGCGTCCCTGGACCGGGTAAGAACAGACCCCGACGTGCGTTTCGCTTGCAGAAAGCACCGCTTTCTCAAGGGGATCCTCTCCATAGTGGATGCAAGGACCTTATGAGCACATGTGATCAAGTCACATGGTATCAGCTGGACCAATAGCAGCGCTGAAAGCGGCACATGCGCTGAGCGCGCCACAGGTCCTGGATGCACAGAGACGTCAGGACCCAAACACACGTGCAGGGGAAAACCCATGTACACGTGTGGGACCAAAGAGACTCCTGCATCATAGGAGCAAGGGCGCCACAGTGCGCACGCGCACACACCGCTGCACCACCAATGAGAAAGTATGTATATGTAAACAGTGAACACCATAAATGTCACACAATCCCCAAGCTTGTCACTGCAATAACAGTTATAAAGGAGTATAACAATAATAGCAGACAATATAACAGACATAAATATATAGAAAGATTGCGGATCATGGATGAGGGGGAGAGCGCCAATGTTTTATGCAGCAGAAGATCACAGTTAAATAAGTCCTGGTCCAAATGGAAATAAGTCCAAAAAATGGATAGTCAAAGCTGTGAATAAGGTCCCACTAAATGAAAGAAAAATCATACTAGAAATGAATCCTAAAAGAATAAAAACAAACAAAATAAATTTTGTTATACCCGGATAGTGATCCAAAAAGGGGGAAAAGGATAATATTAAAAACAACTGTGGAACAACGGGTAAGTTCAGATAGATTCCTGTCCGAGACATAAGAGGTCACAGAAATGAAGTAAAAGATAAGGACTCATTAAGACCCAAAGGGGTCATAGTGTCCAGTGTAACAATCCATTGGGATCATTCCCTTGCGGCCGCTGTCCAACGTTGTGCCCAAAAGCACAAATTAAGTTAGAAATATTGGTTGTCCGTCATGTCTTTTCTTTGGAAATCACTGCACCTGCCGCCACGCTGCTAGCACTGTTGCACTTTTTGTCATTGTCCTGAATCAAATGAAAATTAAAAATGACTGAAATATCTTCTAAAAGGGGTGAGTGTGCTGACTTTCTTCATGTAATATATGGAAGTCTACATGGAGACATTGGCATCAAATATCTCCTGTCTTGATGTTCTTACAAAAAAGCTTTTATAAAAGCCTCAAACTTCTGTGTGTGAATCAGAGCTGAGATCTAACGTGATAGAAGATTACTGTGCGGGGAAGACGGGAAACATTCATGTAGACGCCGGTGGTGATGGAGTCAGTGACGACTCTGGACAAATATGTTTCTAGAGCCGTAGTAGAAGATGAAGATGTCATCCTCATCATGAAGTAGTTATTTCTCATGTCACGTGTAATGAATATCTCCTGCAGTATTACTAATGCCGATTCCAGGGTCGGTAAATGAGACGAGAATTAGCGTTATGGAAGATGAATCTATGAGGAACGTATTCAGCTGCCGACTCCGAGGAAGAAACTGCTTGTTGTCTGTGGCCTAAATATATGGGTTTTATTTTTAGATGTCGGGATAAAAGCAGAATTTTGTAAAATAATAAAAAATACCATTGGTGCTTGGGTCCCCGCCAGTCTCTGTATTTTCTGGTCAGTCCTAACGGACGTGTAATTCCTACAGCTACATCCAAAAAAAGGCTGCACTCAAGCATACTAAAGCATGACAACATAGAATACATGAAATTTTGAATAGCAATATGGCTTTGGAATATAAGGAAAAATTTGAGACGCTTAGTATAAACATTTGGCCAAACATTTTAAAGCCCAACAACCATCGTCAAGGTGGTCTCAATTCTGTTGAGTCCCTAACCTAATGTGAACATACCTCTATTAGGCTCCCTACTTTACCCATAAATGCAGGCATTACTGACAGAGGTGCATATTCACCAGAAATTCAGATATCAGCCTAATAGAGGTATGTTCACATTAGGTTAGGGACTCAACAGAATTGAGACCACCTTGACGATGGTTGTTGGGCTTTAAAATGTTTGGCCAAATGTTTATACTAAGCGTCTCAAATTTTTCCTTATATTCCAAAGCCATATTGCTATTCAAAATTTCATATATTCTATGTTGTCATTCTTTAGTATGCTTGAGTGCAGCCTTTTTTTGGATGTTTTACATGAGGGTAGCTCCCTTTGGTTTGCACCTAGTTCACATTAGTCTGGAAGTGCCAGTCAGGTTTTTTGTCTTTTTAATTCCTACAGCTAATCAGCTGCCGAAGCAGTGAGTAACATAGTCAGTGATTGGGGGCATGGAGGAGATGTGTTAGTCAGCAATTCAGCTTATGTTCCAGTCCATATAAGACTAGAAAATACAACATCAACATGTTCTATCTCCTCATATGTTTCCCTTATTATCTCCAGTAATTGTATTATTACACAGGATTTTATGATGTTACATCGCCTCATCTTCTCATTCAGGCCTCTACAATATCGGATCCTCTCAGTGAAGATCTTCTATATAAGAGAATTTTCCTGATTTACCAATCAAATAAGGATATGGACAGAGACAAGATGGCGGAGAGGATATTACACCTCACCCTAGAGATCCTCTTCCGGCTTACTGGAGAGGTGAGAGATTCTGATGACGTCACATTACATCATTCTTATCTATGGGAATAACAGATGGACAGAACTGTAGAGGTGAGGACTCTGGAAATGTCTGTAGTGAGATTTATTAATGTGTCTCTCCATTACCAGGATTACACAGTAGTGAAGAAGACCTCTAGTGAGCGCTGTCAGGATCCTGTGTCTGAGGGATGTGAAAAACCCCTGAGCCCAATTACGGTGCCTCCACCTCACCCCTGATACAAGAGGACATCAATGATCAGAAGATCCTAGAACTCATCTACAAGATGATTGAGCTGCTGACTGGAGAGGTGACACTGCTGGGAATGCTGGGACATTATACAGTAACGCTTTGAAGGGAACGGGGAATGACGGTATCATTGTATGTGTCAGGTTCCTATAAGGTGTCAGGATGTTGCCGTCTATTTCTCCATGGAGGAGTGGGAGTATTTAGAAAGACACAAAGATCTGTACAAGGACGTCATGATGGAGGTTCCCCAGCCCCTCACATCACCAGGTAATAGACAGGACTAAATACACACGGCCTATAATTATCTGTATGTAAAGAATGAATTCACTCCCTGTATGTGTTTCCTCCAGTTCTATCCAGTAAGAGGACAACACCAGAGAGATGTCCCCGTCCTCTTCTTCCACAGGACTGTAAACAAGAAGATCCCAATGTTCCTCAGGATCATCAGGTAGATGGAGAGAAGGTGTCATGAGATCTCCCCTATGATGTGTAGACGGTTGTGAAGGTCTTGTGCTCAGTCTTGTTTTATCCACCAGTATTATATGTTTTATACTTGTGTAATGAGAACGGTGGAGATGGCAGGATTAGAGCGGATCATAGATGTGACTTCTCCATCTGTCTGTGACTGATACACTATTTGTTTCAGGGTGAAGATCTGACCCATATTAATACTACAGAGACATATGTGAGGGGTGATGAGCGGTGTAAAGAGGAGATTCCTACATATGACTCCCCAGGTGAGTAGTGACCACTAAATGCAGAGAAGTCACAGATTGTTCTCAGTCACCGGCTGTGGCTGCTTTATCGGTCTTGTAGTCCGGCCATATCACAATAGTGTGATCACCATTTTGCCTCTAGACCACAAAATTCTCCTTCACCCAAAACTGCACAAATTACTTTGGGGATTGAAAGCCGTTTTCCATAGACCTTACAACCTGGAGGATCCACTTACCCCCTGAGATTAGGAGACGCTGACCCTTAACTGATCAGATCTGTAAACTACAAAGCCAAATGAGAGCGTATGTAGAATGTGCTGACAAGTTAGAAAATCACTTGAAGAAAAATGTTATGATGGGCCTGTAAGAGAAAGCGGAGGGTAATGATGCTGTTGGCTTCCTAGATCCCTGATATCTTATGGGATGAATCTACCTTCTCTCCCTTCTGTGCTGCTGAATGTCTCATATGGTCCCTACAAGACCAGGTCCAGTCTTTCTGGACACACTTCGCTTTTATGATCGACAATATAAATGTGCAGTGAAGCCAATTGTGAATTTCTGTGCAATAATAACAGAGTTTACTTTTATCCTGAGTTTTAAATTTCCTTTTTAAACTGACTAACTTCAAATAGGATCACAATAAAGTACATAAAAACCATTACTCCTGTGCCATGATATATCTCTAAGCTGTAATATACATTTATTCACGCCAGCAGGAGATGTGTTGGCATGGCTCGAGCCCTGATATCATGGATTCACTCCACGTCATAAATTACATTATGTTTTCGATCCTAAGGAATTCAATTACTGCACAATCTCTCCTGAAATGGGGGCGCTAATACTTTCTTAACTCTTCTGGTCAGGACTCGTAGTATCTCCAATTGTCCACCATAAATGAGTGCAGCTCCAGTTTAGTGTTGAAGATCTTCTCTCAAACATATGTTGTTGTTAGAGATGCAACATAGAATAAAAAAATGTCTATAATGGTTTGATTGTGGTGGGATTGGCCTGCCTCACTTCTGTGAGTCTACAACTCCCTGGTAGCCTTTATAAAAGGTCTACATTTCTTCTGCCAAATGCCCGAGATCTAAATTTAAGACATCTCAGCTCTGCACTATTATAAAAAGTTCTCTTTTAAATGTCCAATATTTCCTCTTGAAATTCCTCTGACAGAAAATATTGGCCTTCACGATAGTTGAGATTGAGCCACCGAGCCCCATAGTCTAATTACCCCAGAGAGGTTTCACCACTAGTTACCCATTTTTATTGAAGAAGATTGTTGAGTTTGATCATTTCAGTAGATGTTTTGTTGTCTATACTCAGTTTTTGACTACAGCAGTTAGTGACCAAAATACTCTGATTTAACCACTTCCTGCAGCCGGTTTTGTGTTCCTAATCAGGCCCCATTTTTCAAATCTGATGTGTGTCACTTCATGTGGTGATAACTGGAATTCTTCACAAAGGAGAATAGGAAACAAGTGGACCTTATAAATTATTTTCAAAATTCTCTTTACTCTTCTGGTTCCCATGTCTCCTCCACTACCAGCGCTGCCTGCAGATTG
Source organism: Oophaga sylvatica (assembly GCA_033576555.1). NCBI lineage: Eukaryota > Metazoa > Chordata > Amphibia > Anura > Dendrobatidae > Oophaga > Oophaga sylvatica. The sequence continues at coordinate 29,587 of JARQOD010004115.1, read as the reverse complement.
AATATGGCGGCTCCTGGTGATAGAAGCAGACGTCACAGGAGATGGGACACACTATGTGCAGAAGACTTAATGTGACAAAAGGGCAGAAAACTAGAGCAGTAGAAATCCCCATAAAGTGACACCATTTTGGAAATTATAATCCCGAATGAATTAATCTTTAGAAGTAAGGAATATTTTGACTCCATTGCCACTTTCCGGATATTATCACGCAGTGGATGTTGGAGAGTGAAAATTGCACTATTGCCATTTTATTACCCAACACATAGTGCCCAGATTGTGCTCCAGGTGACACACACCGTAAATTAAGTGGGTTCTTCTCACTATAGTAATGCCAAACACATGGATGCTAAATGTGGTTTGTGCACACTGCAAGGCTCAGAAGCGAGGGGGAGATTTGACTTTGGAAGAGCAGATATTGCTGGACTGGTTTACGGAAGCCATGTTGCTTTTCAAGAGCCTTTAAGCTACTAATAATTTGGACACCTCTGTTTTTCCATTGACAGATGATGGACCTGAGTGGGTCACTTGTTCTTTGTGAGATCAATAGAAGTTTTTATTGGAATTATTTTTGCCTACATAACATTGGTAGCTTTTTATTCCATATTTGGGTGGCAGAACAAACCGTTCATGCTATGAGGCTTTCTATTAGGCCGGGATCACACTTGCGAGTGTGATGCGAGAAACTCGTGCGAGTCTCTCGCATGAACACCCGGGCACTGCCGCCGGCATATGGACCGGAGTGTGTGGCTGCATAGAAATACATGCAGCCACACACTCCGGTCCCGAGTGCTGGCGGCAGTGCCGGGTATTGATGCGAGAGACTCACGAGAGTTTCTTGCATCACACTCGCAAGTGTGACCCCGGTGGGTACATACCCATAGACTGAGAACTGTCATTGTCTTGGTGAATAATTCAATATTTTTACATAACTTGACATTTTTACAGACAGTTTAAGTAGAAATGTTCAAAAACATAAAATGTAAGGATATTTCATTCAAAACTAATAACTGGTTTTATTCTTAGCAGATGACTGTACCAGCAGATCAGAGGGACAGCTGACATCTTCAATTTTTAAATCAGATATTCTAAAGATCCCACAGGATACAACTGAAGTGAATGCCATTACTCCAGATATACCATCATCCCTTCACAACAAGGATCTATCATCTGATCTTTTGAAACAGGTCCTGTCTTCTGATTCATTACCGACTATTAAGGAAAATCAAAGTCACAAAATAAGCATTCAAAAACAAACTTCTCACAAAGCAAATAAGCCATTTTCAGTTTCAGAATATGGAAAAAGTTTTCCCCTTGAAAAGACTTTTCTTAAACATCAAAAAATTCACACAGCAAAGAATAGCTTTTCTTGTTCCAAGTGTGGGAAATGTTTTAACCAGAAAGCGCTTCTTGATAGACACCAGAGAAGCCACACAAGGGAGAAGTCTTTTTCATGTTCAGAATGTGGGAAATGTTTTAAACGGAAATTATGTTTTGTTAGACACCTGAGAACACACACAGAGGAGAAGCCTTTTTCATGTTCAGAATGTGGGAAATGTTTTAAACGGAAATTATGTTTTGTTAGACACCTGAGAACACACACAGAGGAGAAGCCTTTTTCATGTTCAGAATGTGGGAAATGTTTTAAACGGAAATTATGTTTTGTTAGACACCTGAGAACACACACAGAGGAGAAGGCTTTTTGCTGCTCAGAATGTGGGAAAAGTTTTGTTAAGAAAGCAAATCTTAAAAAACATCAGAGAACCCACACAGGGGAGAAGGCTTTTTCATGTTCAGAATGTGGGAAATGTTTTTATCGGAAATCTGATTTTGTTAAACACCTAAGAACCCACACAGGGGAGAAGCCTTTTTCATGTTCAGAATGTGGGAAATATTTTGCTGAGAAAACAAATCTTAAAAGACATCAGAGAATTCACACAGGGGAGAAGCCTTTTTTTTGTTCAGAATGTGGGAAATGTTTTAACCAGAAATCTGATTTTGTTAAACACCTAAGAACCCACACAGGGGAGAAGCCTTTTTGCTGCTCTGAATGTGGGAAACGTTTTAACAGGAAAGCGCATCTTGATGGCCACCAGAGAATCCACACAGGGGAGAAGGCTTTTTCATGTTCAGAATGTGGGAAATGTTTTGTTCATAAAACAGGTCTTAAAAAACATCAGAGAATTCACACAGGGGAGAAGCCTTTTTCATGTTCAAAATGTGGGAAATGTTTTAACCAGAAATCTGATTTTGTTAAACACCTAAGAACCCACACAGGGGAGAAGCCTTTTTCATGTTCAGAATGTGGGAAATGTTTTGCTGAGAAAACAAATCTTAAAAGACATCAGAGAATTCACACAGGGGAGAAGCCTTTTTCATGTTCAGAATGTGGGAAATGTTTTAACCAGAAATCTGATTTTGTTAAACACCTAAGAACCCACACAGGGAGAAGCCTTTTTCATGTTCAGAATGTGGGAAATGTTTTGCTGAGAAAACAAATCTTAAAAGACATCAGAGAATTCACACAGGGGAGAAGGCTTTTTCATATTCTTAATGTGGGAAATATTTTACATGGAAATCAACTTTGGGCTATTTATGCTCATAAACAAGCACTGGATCTTCACAGCCAGCAAATAAACGGTCTGTTTAACCCCTTAACGTACAATGATGGGTAGAGTCCATCATTGGACGCCTTCCCCTGTTTGGTGCGGGCTCCTGCGATTAGCCCGCATCTTCTCCGGCACATGACAGCTGATCTGATCAGCTGACATGTGCCCCTAACATCCGTGGGTCGAATCGCGATCTACCCACAGCTGTTAATATCAGGGCTGTGGAGTCGGTAAGCCACAGTTGCGACTCCGACTCCTGGATTTTATCAGGTTCCGACTCCGACTCCTTCATAAATGGCCAATTCGTAACAATAAATTTACTGTTGTAAAATATTAACATCGTGCTTATTCAGTTTCTCACCATCATATTATAAGTAATCAGACCACTTAGAGCAAAAACTATATTTATTAGAATACAATTAGAATATAGCAAATAACTTTTATAAACTTTTCTAAACTCTTGTAAGTAAATATGCAATGAACACTGTTATGCAGTTAATAAGAAGAAATCTATAAATTTGTCCTCAGAAAAAGTATTGCCTCTGTCAGATCCTCCTTCATGGATGCCCTCAAATCTGATGTAATTATTTTGAGAGCAGAGAACAACCTCTCTACACTAACTTGGGTTGGTGGCAAAGCAGTAACCACTCGGGCAACATCTCTGACAATGTCAGGATACAGAGGAATCGCTTGTTGCACTGTTACTTTTGATGAACGATCAAATTTCTCAATTTCTTTTAGTGCACATGAAAAATTCTGCTGAAATGTACTGGCTGTGTTCTTTGATGGGGATGACTCTTGTTCTATGCGGGAACGCTTTGCATGGTCCTTGTGATCCAAATATTTTTAGAAATTAAATTCTTCATCAGTTGATGAGGGTGAAGATGTGGCAGGACGACCAAATTCTTCTTGTTCCTCCTGACTGTTCTGCAACCCTTTCATCCTTACTGCTATTTCAAACAGAGCTTCTTTTCCTTTAGTTAGCTGTTGATCATCTAGAAGAATCCGATGCATTGGGTCTACATAAACAGCTGCCAATAGATTGTTATTTTGTAATAGTAGCTCCTCTCTCCGTTTCATCGATGTAGCAATGCCACTTGCAATTAACCCTACTGTTTGGGACAGGCGAAACGTCAGGTTCTTCCACTCCTTTAAGAAAATACCTGGAGTTAAGTCCTCTGCTTGTAATTTTTTAGTCACTGTAAATGGGTGCTCTAGCAATTTTTCCAGCTCAGTCACCTGATTCCACTGACTTTCATTTAGCGTCAGTTGAGGGTTAGCCATGTCTACAAGAAAGGTTTTCAGTTCAACCAAGCGCTGAATCATTAAGTAAGTACTGCCCCATCGTGTGGCTTGATCAATAATTGCCCCTTTTCCAGCACGTCTCTTCAAAATTAAATCAACTTTAGGGGTTCTGGCAACAGCAGCCAATTTTCTCACCTTGCCAATCAGTGCAGCAGCATGTCCTTCTTGCAGACTGTCTCTTATAGCCAGCTGTAGCGTATGCACCACACAGCGCATGTGATGAATGAAAGAACGTATTGACACAGTTTTAACAAGATCATCTAAACTATCATGTTGCTGTTCATCTGAAGCAACTTCAGTTTGCTCCTCAGTTACAATACTGTGTTCCTCTATTTCAATCATTTCTGTGTCTGTGGACCCAGAATGTTCTTCTAGCTGCTGGTCACCATCATTACTCATTCATTAGCTTAATAGTACTTATCATATTTGAAGCATTGTCAGTTACGACAGAAAGAACTTGCTCTTTTTTAAGTTCATAGTCTTGCAGAACCTTTTCCACCAAGACCTGGAGAAACTCACTGGTGTGATGAGCTTTGGTGTCTTTTACTGCCAATGTCTTGGTAACTATTCCATTTTTGTCACAAACAAATCGGACATTGATGGCAAAATAGTTCACTCTGTGACGTGTGCAGGCATCCATTTTAAGAAACAGAAAGCGTCCCTTGAGAGTTTTTTTAAGTTCTTCCTTTTGTTTAAAAGTGTAACGGGTCTGGAAGGTGGAACCACTGACGGAAACGGGTCTGGTTGGTGGAACCACTAAGCTTTATTATACAAGACAATTTACTTGCAAGAGAGCGGGTGGCATCCGGGAATAGGACAGGGAATCACGGCAATTAGCCAGGCAGTCTCTGGACAGGCAGGTTGTCACAATAAGTGACCAAGGAAGTCTCTGGACAGGCAGGTTGTCACGGCAAGTGACCTGGGCAGTCTCTGGACAGGCAGGTTGTCACGGCAAGTGACCTGGGCAGTCTCTGGACAGGCAGGTTGTCACGGCAAGTGACCTGGGCAGTCTCTGGACAGGCAGGTTGTCACGGCAAGTGACCTGGGCAGTCTCTGGACAGGCAGGTTGTCACGGCAAGTGACCAGGGCAGTCTCTGGACAGGCAGGTTTGTCACGGTAAGTAACCAAGGCAGTCTCTAGACAAACAGGCATATACGACCTGAGCTGGTGGAGCCTCCTGGTAGGCTGCAGTCGGATGGCAGATGCTCGCGTCCCAGGTGAGCAGGCAAGAGTCTCTGGAATAGCCGGGGATCTCTGCTGATGATGTCCGAACCTCTAGATAGAGCTGCAGTCGGATGGCAGATGATCGCTCCCAGGTGAGCAGGCAAGAGTCTCTGCAATAGCCGGGGATCTCCGCAGATGATGTCCGAACCTCTGGATAGAACTGCAGTCGGATGGCAGATGATCGCTCCCAGGTGAGCAGGCAACAGCCGGGGATCTCTGCTGAAGATGTCCGAACCTCTGGATAGAGCTGCAGTCAGATGGCCGACAGGCAAACAGACAGGTAACAGGCAGGCAACTGGAAACAGGAGCTGATGGCTGAAGCAGAGTTAGACTGCACAGAAACAACATTGCTCGGGCACCTCCATTAAGGAGGAAGCCCTTAATATAGGGTGGAGTCCACCAGCATTGGCTGGAGACTGATTTGGAAAATGCGCGTGGCTCCTTTAAGAGCGGGGGAGGGTGCGGGCGCGCGCCCTAAGGCCAGCAGCAGGGAAGGAGCGCGCGGGACCAGCAGGGCGGAAGGAGGACGCCGAGGATGCCAGAGGCGCAGAGGAGGCTGGGAGCACTGAGGACGCTGAGCGCAGGTGAGGAGAGCGACGTCCCTGTCTGGCAGCAGGCAGGGACGCGGGCGCTACAAAAAGCTTCTTCGATTACTAATTTTCTAATACTCTCTCTCTCCAGAGAAACACCAAGCTTGCGGGCCATTTCCCCATTCAGACACATAAAAGCTGGTCGTGAAAATAATGAAATAGGCACACTATCCTTTACAACAAGCTCTATTATCTGTTTTTTAAATGTATCTACTGTCATTGTCACAGTAACTTTGTCATTGACAAAATATCTTGCAACTGATGACTGCAAAGTTCTCTGCTCCTTTGTTTGGCTGGAAGAGCTGGGCACTGGTTCAATGGTTTGCATGCAGTCTTTCTCATCCAGTGCTTTCAGTACTTCTGGATGAAAGCGATGTAAATGTCTCTTTAGATTAGAAGCTCTGATAGGAGCATTTTTTTCTCTGCCTGAATATGCACTGATCTTGGCTTCACAGCATTTGTTTTCGTCTGGATCATTTGTCATACACTGACAGACATAATGTTTTTTATAAGAAAATTAGTAATGGTGAGTCCCAAGAATAATAAAATCCTCAAATTTATTGAAAAAAGATTAAAAGATCATACAGGTTGGGGATACATCTCAACGCGTTTCTGGCAAAAGCCCTTATTCACTGAGAAATGAATAAGGGCTTTTGCCAGAAACGCGTTGAGATGTATCCCCAACCTGTATGATCTTTTAATCTTTTTTCAATAAATTTGAGGATTTTATTATTCTTGGGACTCGCCATTACTAATTTTCTTATGTGAAGCCTTAGTCACGGCTATTTATTGGAGACCCATAACATTGCAAGACGGACTGAGTTATACCAAGAGGACACGGTGAGGCTGCCTTTCTTGTTTATTTACATAATGTTTTCTATCTTGAGTGATGGTGAAATGTTCAAATACAGCTGATTTAATGTGACGCTTCTTTGACATTCTCAGGTTTTTAATTCTGCATTCACAATCCAAATGACAATTGTTTTTCCTAAAAACAATTGTACAAAATTATTGCCAGGTCGTACAACTGATATAGTGGTCAGTAATACTGTTATTCCTCATGTACTCGCAGTTAACTGATGCAAAGTTTGTTGAAAGGATAATACTTCTTACAGTCTTCCTCTTCTGAGTAGCAGCTGTGAGATGCTTGGAAGACGCACACCTAGTAAACATCTAGTCTAGAGGAGGAGCTTTACTACTAAGAATTTGCAACACATTTTCACTTTCAGTTTCATCCATTGTAAGTAAGGGGGTTGGGGCAGCATGAGGTTAACCAAGTATAAGATAAGGGCAGTGGAGAACAGTGACACACAAGAAGTAAGAAATGTCTCTATCTCCAGCAGAACTGCTTATCATTGTTGTTCATAGTTTGATAGAACATATACTGTATATTTGAGTAACATTTATCGATGTGAATACTTTTCCGTCCAATTATGACAAGAGCATTCTTAAGGTGATACTTTTATTGGCTAACCAGAAAATTATATGTTTGCTAGCTTTCAGAGCTCAAAGGCTCCTTCTTCAGGCAAGATTACATTTGGAATAATAAGAAAGACACATTAGATGCTTACTATAGTAGGAAATTTGTTCAAGACCTGGGAGATGTGATGCCTTCAAAAGATAAGCAAAGGAAATCGAATTAGCATTTTCTTACAAATGGAGAGCTAGTGGGAATGTGTACAACTCATCCCGCAAAAGACAAACACTAACATGGCCATATTGTCAGAAAAATAAAGTTATGGCCGTGGGAAGAAGGGGAGCAAAAAATGGAAACACAAAAATGGAAAAAATAGGTATTAAACCTACCGGTAATTCGGTTTACAGGAGTCCATCCTGACAGCACTATGGAGGACGTCCTCCTCCTCCTTACAGAGGCAGGAAAAAGCACAGGAGAGGGTAAAAGGTCCCACTCCTCCCCCTATACCTCAGTGATTTGACAAGTACCACACCATGGATCAATGCAAGTGATAACTCTTTAATTTACTGAACATATTACAACATATGAATTAGCATACAGATCAAAATAAACAAGGGGGGGAACTAACCGTGCTGTCAGGATGGACTCCTGGAAACCCAATTACCAGTAGGTTTAATACCCATTTTCCAGGACGTCCCCCTGACAGCACTATGGAGAGTACCAAAGAAACCCTCCTTAGGGTGGGACTACAGCCTGTAATATTTTTCTACCATATGCCGTATGCTGTCCTGACAGCACATCTAACTTGTACAGTCATGGCCAAAAGTTTTGCGAATGACACAAATATTAATATTTACAAAGTCTATTGCTTCACTTTTTCTAATGGCGACTTAAAAGCCATGATTTGGAAAACCCAAGTGGAAATGGGAGACTGTTTTCCTTGATGCCCCAGGAGGTTCCAGAGAAACATTCTTAATTTACTTCTCACAGAAATTCCCTCAATAACATTACTCCGGCCGTTGTATCGTCTGGGGTTATCACCACTCTTATATGGAGGCCGCACGGCTCATTCAGCACTAGGATCACCCTGAATCCAGCGCTCCTGGAAACTCCCGTCTGTAACATCACTAAGATCTTTCACAGTCCTGGGGGGATCCAATATCCAATCACTAATGGGGGAAATGTACTTTATACAGGTGACTTCTGCCAAGTGCTACCTGTTCTTAAGGGGGAAACTCCAGCAGAGTCCTGTGTACACTGAGGCCCCTGATCATGTGACCCCTGACTCCTCCCCTCCTGTGACCTCATCACAGGTCCTGAGCAGAGCAGCCATATATGTGGTGTGCGGCTCTGTGGTAGAGGTCGGTGCTGGAGGCTCCATTATTCTCTATGTGGAGTGTGGCTCTGCGGGTGGAGGTCGGTGCTGGAGGCTCCATTATTCTCTATGTGGAGTGCGGCTCTGCGGGTGGAGGTAGGTGCTGGAGGCTCCATTATTCTCTATTTGGAGTGTGGCTCTGCGGGTGGAGGTCGGTGCTGGAGGCTCCATTATTCTCTATGAGGAGTGCGGCTCTGCGGGTGGAGGTCGGTGCTGGAGGCTCCATTATTCTCTATGTGGAGTGCGGCTCTGCGGGTGGAGGTAGGTGCTGGAGGCTCCATTATTCTCTATGTGGAGTGTGGCTCTGCGGGTGGAGGTCGGTGCTGGAGGCTCCATTATTCTCTATGTGGAGTGCGGCTCTGCGGGTGGAGGTAGGTGCTGGAGGCTCCATTATTCTCTATGTGGAGTGTGGCTCTGCGGGTGGAGGTCGGTGCTGGAGGCTCCATTATTCTCTATGAGGAGTGCGGCTCTGCGGGTGGAGGTCGGTGCTGGAGGCTCCATTATTCTCTATGTGGAGTGCGGCTCTGCGGGTGGAGGTCGGTGCTGGAGGCTCCATTATTCTCTATGTGGAGTGCGGCTCTGCAGGTGGAGGTAGGTGCTGGAGGCTCCATTATTCTCTATGAGGAGTGCGGCTCTGCGGGTGGAGGTCGGTGCTGGAGGCTCCATTATTCTCTATGTGGAGTGCGGCTCTGCGGGTGGAGGTCGGTGCTGGAAATTCCTATGAATCAGAAGCGCTCAGTACATGCTAATGACAGATCCTAACGACCGCCAAAGTCGTTAAATAGATCGCTGACCGCTGATGAGTCGTTTATGAGATCTCCTGTTTGGCAGCTACTAGCGACCTAAAAGAGATCACACCAACGATTGCGTCGTTATCGGGATTGCTAACGAGATCGCTAAGTGTGGCAGTATGTTGTGAATGGGTTTGAGATGAGTTCTGAGCAGAGGCTCCCTCTGGTGGTTACAAGCGGTGCTAGTCTGTCCAGTGAAGATTGTGAGGACTGGGAATCAGGTGTTACTGACTGGTCTTATATAAGGGAGTCACCTTCCCATCAGGGTTGCCGGTGATCAATTGTTCTGGTCTGAATCCTTTATTCCAGTTTCCCTTGTAGCCTGCTGTGTCGTGTCTGCATCTCCTGCTAACAGATAAGACTTTTTCTTCTTTTGTGTTTGTGCTATATTTTTGCATTTTGTCCTGCACTTCTGTGGGGGCCTTCAGGGTCCCCTCCGGGGGCTTCTGCCCTCTCAGTTTTGTTCAGCCACTGATGTTTGTACTTTTGCTTTTTCCAGTTTTTTCAGTGGCTGCTGTTTTGATTTTGTTACACCAGAGAACTAATTTAGGTGGAAGAGGTCGTGTGATCTCAGGTGATTTTGAAATTAGTAAAGTTGGTGCTTTTCAGGGTTTTCTGGGATTGCAGTAAGTACCCTTCCTATCCTTTTCTATTTAGATAGTTTGGGCCCCAGCGTTTGCTCATACTATTTTCTTTCTGTGTCAGTATTTCTTCTTGTCTAACCTCCATTACATGTTTGGGGCTTTCTATTATCTTTGGGGTTCTGCTCCGGGGCAGATAGCTTTCCTATTTCTATCTTTAGGTGTAGTTAGTTTCTCAGGCTGTGACGAGGCGTCTAGGACCAACGTAGGAACGCTCCACGGCTGCCTCTAGTTGTGGTGGTTAGTCAGGGTACTGCAATCTCATAGATTCCAACTGCTCTGGTGTATTGCCTTTTTTACCTGCACTCCTCAGCTACCGAAACATAACAGCAGTACCTTCAGTCCAACTCTTGCCCCGCCCCCTCCAACCTGTGACAAGCAGCAGTCAGGCAGTCAGGCACTTTATTAAAGGAACACTGACATCTGGATTTAGCCTGATTATAGTTATTTACCGCCAGCTTGTAAATCCTCGCTGAGCGAGGGAGAAACAGCGGATGTAACTGTGCGTCCGTTGTTCTCTGCCATTCACTTGAATGGAAGAGAACAAATGATCCAGCGATGCATATGGGCAGGGCAGATAAGGATCTCCTCTGCAAACATACCATTGCTGGATTGAGCATCACTGGATCGCAGGCTCGGGTGCTGCATCGACTGTGTAAATGCACCATTAGCTAGTGCAACTTGGAATGGTTCTGTTGTTTCTGGTATGTGAATAACCTCCCAGCAGCCCGTTACATGATAGCAGTGCCAATCTGAGGGACCAACTTCATGCACAAAACTAGTACTACACAAGGCAGTCCAGCACTCTCAAATCACATCCGATTTTGCATACAATTGCCAGTAGTGTTGAGCTAATTGAATTGCACTTGTTTGATTTCTGCACTTTTTTTTATCATTTCTCGTTTTGTGCGGTGCTGGCAATTTCCAACACTTTGTGCGGTCCAATTTGAATGTTTAAACCGCATTGTGAATATACGCGATACTGCGGCTAAAATCGCTAATATTCGCTGTTTTAGCGGCCGCATTGTGTTTATTCGCAATGCGGTTCAATACTGACCTGTACAAAAATGGCTCTCGGCCACTGTGAGACTAGTAGAACCAAAGCGAATGTACGCTCGCGATTATGAACACATGCTTTTATGTAATATAGCAAAACTGCTATCGAACAATGTTTGAATTCAATTCGATAATGGAATCGAACAATATTATGTTCGCTCATCTCTGTTTGCAGCAGACAGCCCACAGCGAACTTGCCAAGTGTGAAGGGAGCTTTACAATGTGGCGCTGAGAATTAGGATCTTGTTGCTATTTTGCATGTTCATTTTGTGTTTGTTAAAGTTTTTACAGCAAATAATATAAAATCTGGTTATTCTGGAAACTATTCTGTTTATGTCATAAATTGTCACATGTGTAGATTTTTACTAAAAGGTAGACAATCATGGGTTAAAACATACCAGAATTTGGCTTCAAATTTAAAGCCAAAGGGAATAGGAAATGAAGAGCCGTTTTCAGAGCCAAAAGAGCCGGCTCACCAAAAAATGCATTTTACCCATCACTACCCTGCACACACTGGGGCCCTGATCATGTGACCCTGACTCCTCCCCTCCTGTGACCTCATCACTACCCTGCACACACTGGGGCCCTGATCATGTGACCCCGATCATGTGACCCTGACTCCTCCCTCCTGTGACCTCATCACAGGTCCTGCACACACTGGGGCCCTGATCATGAGACCACTGACTCCTCCCCTCCTGTGACCTCATCACAGGTCCTGTGCGCACAGAGCAGCCATATATGTGGAGTGCGGCTCTGCAGGTGGAGGTCGGTGCTGGATGCTCCATTATTCTCTATGTGGAGTGTGGCTCTGCGGGTGGAGGTAGGTGCTGGAGGCTCCATTATTCTCTATGTGGAGTGTGGCTCTGCGGGTGGAGGTAGGTGCTGGAGGCTCCATTATTCTCTATGTGGAGTGTGGCTCTGCGGGTGGAGGTAGGTGCTGGAGGCTCCATTATTCTCTATGTGGAGTGCGGCTCTGTGGGTGGAGGTCGGTGCTGGAGGCTCCATTATTCTCTATGTGGAGTGCGGCTCTGCGGGTGGAGGTCGGTGCTGGAGGCTCCATTATTCTCTATGTGGAGTGTGGCTCTGCGGGTGGAGGTCGGTGCTGGAGGCTCCATTATTCTCTATGTGGAGTGTGGCTCTGCGGGTGGAGGTAGGTGCTGGAGGCTCCATTATTCTCTATGTGGAGTGCGGCTCTGCGGGTGGAGGTAGGTGCTGGAGGCTCCATTATTCTCTATGAGGAGTGTGGCTCTGCGGGTGGAGGTCGGTGCTGGAGGCTCCATTATTCTCTATGTGGAGTGCGGCTCTGCGGGTGGAGGTCGGTGCTGGAGGCTCCATTATTCTCTATGTGGAGTGTGGCACTGCGGGTGGAGGTAGGTGCTGGAGGCTCCATTATTCTCTATGTGGAGTGTGGCTCTGCGGGTGGAGGTAGGTGCTGGAGGCTCCATTATTCTCTATGTGGAGTGCGGCTCTGCGGGTGGAGGTCGGTGCTGGAGGCTCCATTATTCTCTATGTGGAGTGTGGCACTGCGGGTGGAGGTAGGTGCTGGAGGCTCCATTATTCTCTATGTGGAGTGTGGCTCTGCGGGTGGAGGTCGGTGCTGGAGGCTCCATTATTCTCTATGTGGAGTGCGGCTCTGCGGGTGGAGGTCGGTGCTGGAGGCTCCTTTATTCTCTATGTGGAGTGTGGCTCTGCGGGTGGAGGTAGGTGCTGGAGGCTCCATTATTCTCTATGTGGAGTGCTGCTCTGCGGGTGAAGGTCGGTGCTGGAGGCTCCATTATTCTCTATGTGGAGTGCGGCTCTGCGGGTGGAGGTAGGTGCTGGAGGCTCCATTATTCTCTATGTGGAGTGTGGCTCTGCGGGTGGAGGTAGGTGCTGGACGCTCCATTATTCTCTATGTGGAGTGCGGCTCTGCGGGTGGAGGTCGGTGCTGGAGGCTCCATTATTCTCTATGTGGAGTGTGGCTCTGCGGGTGGAGGTCGGTGCTGGAGGCTCCATTATTCTCTATGTGGAGTGCGGCTCTGCGGGTGGAGGTCAGTGCTGGAGGCTCCATTATTCTCTATGTGGAGTGTGGCTCTGCGGGTGGAGGTCGGTGCTGGAGGCTCCTTTATTCTCTATGTGGAGTGTGGCTCTGCGGGTGGAGGTAGGTGCTGGAGGCTCCATTATTCTCTATGTGGAGTGCGGCTCTGCGGGTGGAGGTAGGTGCTGGAGGCTCCATTATTCTCTATGTGGAGTGCGGCTCTGCGGGTGGAGGTCGGTGCTGGAGGCTCCATTATTCTCTATGTGGAGTGTGGCTCTGCGGGTGGAGGTCGGTGCTGGAGGCTCCATTATTCTCTATGTGGAGTGCGGCTCTGCGGGTGGAGGTAGGTGCTGGAGGCTCCATTATTCTCTATGTGGAGTGCGGCTCTGCGGGTGGAGGTAGGTGCTGGAGGCTCCATTATTCTCTATGTGGAGTACGGCTCTGCGGGTGGAGGTCGATGCTGGAGGCTCCATTATTCTCTATGTGGAGTGCGGCTCTGCGGGTGGAGGTCGGTGCTGGAGGCTCCATTATTCTCTATGTGGAGTGCGGCTCTGCGGGTGGAGGTCGATGCTGGAGGCTCCATTATTCTCTATGTGGAATGTGGCTCTGCGGGTGGAGGTCGGTGCTGGAGGCTCCATTATTCTCTATGTGGAGTGCGGGTGGAGGTCAGTGCTGGAGGCTCCATTATTCTCTATGTGGAGTGTGGCTCTGCAGGTGGAGGTCGGTGCTGGAGGCTCCATTATTCTCTATGTGGAGTGCGGCTCTGCGGGTGGAGGTCGGTGCTGGAGGCTCCATTATTCTCTATGTGGAGTGCGGGTGGAGGTCAGTGCTGGAGGCTCCATTATTCTCTATGTGGAGTGCGGCTCTGCAGGTGGAGGTAGGTGCTGGAGGCTCCATTATTCTCTATGTGGAGTGAGGCTCTGCGGGTGGAGGTCGGTGCTGGAGGCTCCATTATTCTCTATGTGGAGTGCGGCTCTGCGGGTGGAGGTAGGTGCTGGAGGCTCCATTATTCTCTATGTGGAGTGCGGCTCTGCGGGTGGAGGTAGGTGCTGGAGGCTCCATTATTCTCTATGTGGAGTGCAGCTCTGCGGGTGGAGGTCGGTGCTGGAGGCTCCATTATTCTCTATGTGGAGTGCGGGTGGAGGTCAGTGCTGGAGGCTCCATTATTCTCTATGTGGAGTGCGGCTCTGCGGGTGGAGGTAGGTGCTGGAGGCTCCATTATTCTCTATGTGGAGTGCGGCTCTGCTGGTGGAGGTCTGTGCTGGAGGCTCCATTATTCTCTATGTGGAGTGCGGCTCTGCGGGTGGAGGTCGGTGCTGGAGGCTCCATTATTCTCTATGTGGAGTGCGGCTCTGCGGGTGGAGGTCGGTGCTGGAGGCTCCATTATTCTCTATGTGGAGTGTGGCTCTGCGGGTGGAGGTCGGTGCTGGAGGCTCCATTATTCTCTATGTGGAGTGTGGCTCTGCGGGTGGAGGTCGGTGCTGGAGGCTCCATTATTCTCTATGTGGAGTGTGGCTCTGCAGGTGGAGGTCGGTGCTGGAGGCTCCATTATTCTCTATGTGGAGTGCGGCTCTGCGGGTGGAGGTCGGTGCTGGAGGCTCCATTATTCTCTATGTGGAGTGCGGCTCTGCGGGTGGAGGTCGGTGCTGGAGGCTCCATTATTCTCTATGTGGAGTGTGGCTCTGCGGGTGGAGGTCGGTGCTGGAGGCTCCATTATTCTCTATGTGGAGTGCGGCTCTGCGGGTGGAGGTCGGTGCTGGAGACTCCATTATTCTCTATGTGGAGTGAGGCTCTGCGGGTGGAGGTCAGTGCTGGAGGCTCCATTATTCTCTATGTGGAGTGTGGCTTTGCGGGTGGAGGTCGGTGCTGGAGGCTCCATTATTCTCTATGTGGAGTGCGGCTCTGCGGCTGGAGGTCGGTACTGGAGGCTCCATTATTCTTTATGTGGAGTGTGGCTCTGCGGTTGGAGGTCGGTGCTGGAGGCTCCATTATTCTCTATGTGGAGTGCGGCTCTGCAGGTGGAGGTAGGTGCTGGAGGCTCCATTATTCTCTATGTGGAGTGCGGCTCTGCGGGTGGAGGTAGGTGCTGGAGGCTCCATTATTCTCTATGTGGAGTGTGGCTCTGCGGGTGGAGGTCTGTGCTGGAAGCTCCATTATTCTCTGTGGAGTGCGGCTCTGCGGGTGGAGGTCGGTGCTGGAGGCTCCATTATTCTCTATGTGTAGTGCGGCTCTGCGGGTGGAGGTCGGTGCTGGAGGCTCCATTATTCTCTATGTGGAGTGTGGCTCTGCGGGTGGAGGTCGGTGCTGGAGGCTCCATTATTCTCTATGTGGAGTGTGGCTCTGCGGGTGGATGTAGTTGCTGGAGGCTCCATTATTCTCTATGTGGAGTGTGGCTCTGCGGGTGGAGGTAGGTGCTGGAGGCTCCATTATTCTCTATGTGGAGTGTGGCTCTGCGGGTGGAGGTCGGTGCTGGAGGCTCCATTATTCTCTATGTGGAGTGTGGCTCTGCGGGTGGAGGTAGGTGCTGGAGGCTCCATTATTCTCTATGTGGAGTGCGGCTCTGCGGGTGGAGGTAGGTGCTGGAGGCTCCATTATTCTCTATGTGGAGTGCGGCTCTGCGGGTGGAGGTCGGTGCTGGAGGCTCCATTATTCTCTATGTGGAGTGCGGCTCTGGGGGTGGAGGTAGGTGCTGGAGGCTCCATTATTCTCTATGTGGAGTGCGGCTCTGGGGTGGAGGTAGGTTTCAGGGGCTCCATTATTCTCTATGTGGAGTGCGGCTCTGCGGGTGGAGGTAGGTGCTGGATTTTCCCCATTACTGAACGTGGGGGACATTAACTCCTTCAGCACTGTCACTGGGGTCTCTGTGTTGTGTGAACAGTGACATAACAGCAGAGGCGTAGCTGGGGTGTTGGTTCGGGGGGTGAAGCTTCTGAGTGGGCCCCTAACCGGTTAACCTTGATTACAACTGGGTGACGCACCCTAATAGTGGAGGAGAACCTCAGCAGATGACCGCGCTGTTGCTGAAAACAATCTTATATAAAGACCAGCACTGATATTACTGCCATAGGTCAGTGGAAGATTCCAGTCCTACAGAACATATGAGAGATCACAGTACAGTTACAGATGGTGACTTACCGCTGACGTTCTTTCTGATGGAGTCGTTCACTTTTCCTGTCTTTTCCATCTGGCCCAGACCGACATGACAACTTCTTCCAGCCAGGACTCGGCTGCAGAGATTACAACAGACACATTTCACATCTCATATTCCAGCCCCATCACCATCTATTCCCAACCTGCACAAACTCCTCATCCTACTGGTACCCCAATGCTGCTGCCGTATGTGTCCCTATTGCTGCACCTGCTGTGTTGTACTATGTGCCCTCTAAATTCTAAAGCAACCCTCTAGAACAGGGTTCCCCAACTCCAGTCCTCAAGGCCCACCAACAGGTCATGTTTTCAGGATTTCCTTTGTATTGCACAAGTGATGCAATTATCACCTGGGCAATACTAAGGAAATCCTGAAAACCTGACCTGTTGGTGGGCCTTGAAGACTGGAGTTGGGGAACCCTGCTCTAGAATACAGTACTGCCGGGTGCTAGTGCCCTAGAAAACAGCGCCCATATTTTGTCCCCTAGAAAGTAATAATGCCCTGTGTGGCCCTTTGACAGTCAGTTACCTGAGTTCCCCTATAACAATAAGTGCCCACTTTATATTTTATTATGTCCTGAGTCTCCGCCCCCCCTCCGGTACAGCTCCCCTATACACAGTATGATACTCACTTACACACAGTCTAATGCCCCCTCACTGTATATATACTGACCCCTTAGTATCCCTCTCGACCAGTCCACTTGAAGCGGGGCAAACTGAGATTGCATGTAGCAGTGCATGTTGGAAATGACTTCTGAGTTGGGGCTCCCTCTGTTGGTTGCTGAGGGTATTGAACCAGTGTTGAATAATAGAAGTCCATCACCTGCGAGCGATGACTTGCAATCAGGAGAGACGGACTGGGCTGATATAAGTGAGCTGCTTTCCCATGATCCTCGCCGGTGATCAATTGTTGTTTCCTGGTTCATTTGGAAGTCAGCTTGTGTCTTGCCTTCGTCTGCTACTTTCAGATAAGTTATTTGCTGCTTGTTTCTATCGTGCTTGCTATTTCCATTTTTTGCCTGCACTTTTGTGGGAGGTTAGCCGGGTTCCCCTCCAGGGCCTGTGCTACTCTCTATTTTCAGTAGCTACTGTTTATTTGTTCCACTGCTCTGTCCCTGCTATTTGAGTGGCTGAGGGTTAGCCGCTTGGTCACACAAGAGATTTGATTTAGCGGGTGGCGAGATCGTGTGGTCTCAGCATTTTTTTGAAATCAGAAGTGTTGGAATTTTTCTAGGGTTTTGCTGGGTTGCAGATAGTATTCTGTCCTGTCCTATCTAGGCAGTATTTGGCCCCAGCGTTTGCTCACTCTATTTTCTGTCTGTGTTTGTGTTTCTTCTTGTCTAACCACCATTATATGTTTGGGGGCTACCTATTCCTTTGGGGCTCTACTCCGGGGCAGTTAGCTTTCTTGTTTCTATCTTTAGGTATACATAAGAAACCCCAGTGGCAATTCTGCCGATTGGTACAATACCAATAATCCCAAGACGGGAAAGAAAAACACCCGCTCAAAGAAGGAATGTGTATCAGAAGAAAACAAAAGAGCAACCAGGTGGATCAGGTACAATTAACTTTTATTCAAGAGTTCATAGCAAAGAATATATCACAATAAATATTACAAAAACAGCAGAATGGTCCGGATGTACCACAGGAAAAAAAAACCCACAGTGCTGAAGCATGCATGAAAGAATGTATGAGGATAAGAACATGTTAAAGTGCTAGTGCCTAATTATTGCATGCATTATACATAGGGAAGTTGCTGGTGGGTAGTTCCACAACATCAGTAAAGGCATAAGTATCCATATAAGAACGGGACCAAAGACCACCAAGAACTGTAGAGCACCGTAGGTGTCTCTGGACCGGGTAAGAACAGACCCCGACGCGCGTTTCGCGTGCAGAAAGCACCGCTTTGTCAAGGTAAACCTTTCCATAGTGGATGCAAGGACCTTATGAGCACATGTGATCAAGTCAAATGGTATCAGCTGGACCAATAGCGGCGCTGAAAGCGGCACATGCGCTGAGCGCGCTATAGGTCCTGGATGCACAGAGACGTCAGGACCCAAACACACGTGCAGGGGAAAACCCATGCACACGTGTGGGACCAAAGAGACGCCTCCTGCATCACAGGAGCAAGGGCGCCACAGTGCGCACGTACACACACCGCTGCACCACTAATGAAAAAGTATGTATATATAAACAGTGAACACCATAAATGTCACACAATCCCCAAGCTTGTCACTGCAATAACAGTTATAAAGGATTTTTTTAAATGCATCAAGGAGTATAATAATAATAATAATAATAATAATAATAATAATAATAATAGCAGACAATATAACAGACATAAATATATAGAAAGATTGCGGATCATGGATGAGGGGGAGAGCGCCAATGTTGTATGCAGCAGAAGATCACAGGTAAATAAAGAAGTCCTGGTCCAAATGGAAATAAGTCCAAAAAATGGATAGTCAAAGCTGTGAATAAGGTCCCACTAAAAGAAAGAAAAATCATACAAGTAATGAATCCTAAAAGAATAAAAACAAACAAAATAAATTTTGTTATGCCCGGATAGTGATCCAAAAAGGGGAAAAGGATGAATAAGATATATTAAAAACAACTGCGGAACAACAGGTAAGTTCAGATAGATTCCTGTCAGAGACACCCCACAGACGTCACAGAAATGAAGTAAAAGATACGGACTCATTAAGACCCAAAGGGGTCATAGTGTCCAGTGTAACAATCCATTTGGCCACAACCTATGCCAGGGCCTTTTTGTAGTCACCCTCTCACGCCTAAATGGATGCAATCGATCCCTCTTACCATAAAGCTTGAGGGATCGGAATTATGGCAATGGTAAAAGTGGCGTGGTATAGTTGTCAACAGAGAGGGGTCGGCCTCTGTCTTGGCTGCACAAATGTCCCGCATATGCTCATGCACACGCTTCCTCAGCTCTCTAGAAGTCATGCTGATGTACATTTTCGCACATCCGCAGGTGGCATAATATACCACGTTCGTGGTGTTACATGTAATCTGATGGCGGATAATAAATATTTTGTTGCCATCAGAGAACTGGAAGTTGGAGCAGTGAAGAACATTCGTGCAGACAAGACAGCGGCCGCATGGGAATGATCCCAATGGATTGTTACACTGGACACTATGACCCCTTTGGGTCTTAATGAGTCCCTATCTTTTACTTAATTTCTGTGACCTCTGTGGGGTGTCTCTGACAGGAATCTATCTGAACTTACCCGTTGTTCCGCAGTTGTTTTTAACCCCTTCACCCCCAAGGGTGGTTTGCACGTTAATGACCGGGCCAATTTTTACAATTCTGACCACTGTCTCTTTATGAGGTTATAACTCTGGAACGCTTCAACGGATCTTCGCGATTCTGAGATTGTTTTCTCGTGACATATTGTACTTCACGTTAGAAGTAAAATTTCTTCGATATAACTTGCGTTTATTTTTGAAAAAAACGCAAATATGGCGAAAATTTTTAAAATTTTGCAATTTTCAAACTTTGAATTTTTATTCCCTTAAAACAGAGAAATATATCACACAAAATAGTTAAGAAATAACATTTCCCACATGTCTACTTTACATCAGCACAATTTTGGAACCAAAATTTTTTTTTGTTAGGAAATTATAAGGGTTAAAAGTTGACCAGCGATTTCTCATTTTTACAACAAAATTTACAAAGCCATTTTTTTTAGGGACCACCTCTCATTTGAAGTCACTTTGAGGGGTCTATATGGCAGAAAATACCCAAAAGTGACACCATTCTAAAAACTGCACCCCTCAAGGTACTCAAAACCACATTCAAGAAGATTATTAACCCTTCAGGTGCTTCACAGGAACTAAAGCAACGTGGAAGGAAAAAATGAATATTTAACTTTTTAGCCACAAAAATGATCTTTTACAAACTTTTTTTTTTATTTTCACAAGGGTAAAAGGAGAAAATGGACAGATAAGGTTGTTATGCAATTTCTCCTGAGTACGCCAATACCCAATATGTGGGGGAAAACCACTGTTTGGGCACACGGCAGAGCTCGTAAGGGAAGGAGCGCCGTTTTACTTTTTCAAACTAAAATTGGCTGGAATTGAGATTGGACGCCATGTCGTGTTTGGAGAGCCCCTGATGCGCCTAAACAGTGGAAACCCCCACAAGTGACACCATTTTGGAAACTAGACCCCCTAAGGTACTGATCTAGATCTGTTGTGAGCACTTTGAACCCCCAAGTGTTTCACAAAAGCTTATAATGCCTGGGTGTGAAAAAAAAAAAAAAACAATTTTCCACAAAAATGAATTTTTAGCCCCAAATTTTTGAATTTTCCCAAGGAAATTGGACCCCAAAAGTTGTTGTCCAATTTGTCCTGAGTACGCTGATACCCCATATGTGGGGGGGGAAACTGTTTGGGTGCACGGCAGGGCTTGGAAAGGAAGTAGTAACGTTTTGGAATGCAGACGTTGATGGGGGTCATGTTCCGTTTGCAGTGCCCCAGATGAGCCTAAACAGTGGAAACCTCCCACAAGTGACCCCATTTTGGAAACTATACCCCCTAAGGAACTTATCTAGATCTTTGGTGAGCACTTTGAACCCCCAAGTGCTTCACACAAGTTTATAATGCCCGGCATGAAAATAAAAAATCCTATTTTTTTCCCACAAAAATTATCTTTTAGTCACTAATTTTTTATTTTCTCAAGGGTAACAGGAGAAATTGGACCACATAAGTTGTTGTCCAATTTGTCCTGAGTACGCTGATACCCCATATGTGGGTGGGAACCACTGTTTGGGCGCACGGCAGAGCTCGGAATGGAAGGAGCACCATTTGACTTTTTCCAACCAAAATTGGCTGGAATTGAGATTGGATGCCATGTTGCATTTGGAAAGCCCCTGATGTGCCTAAACAGTGGAAACCCCCCACAAATGACCCCATTTTGGAAACTAGACCCCCTAAGGAACTTTTCTAGATCTTTGGTGAGCAATTTGAACCCCCAAGTGCTTCACACAAGTTTATAACGTAGAGCCGTAAAATTTAAAAATCATATTTTTTCCACAAAAATGATCTTTTCACCCCAATTTTTATTTTTCCAAGGGTAACAAGACTCCAAAAGTTATTGTGCAATTTGTCCTGAGTGCGCTGATACCCCATATGTGGGGGTAAACCACTGTTTGGGTGCATGGCAGAGTTTGGAAGGGAAGGAGCGCCGTCTGACTTTTTCAACGCAGAATTGGCTGGACGCCATGTCGTGTTTGGAGAGCTCCTGATCTGCCTAAACAGTGGAAACCCCCATAAATGACGCCATTTTGGAAACTAGACCCCTCAAGGAACTTATCTAGATGTGTGGTGAGAACTTTTAACCCCCAGGTGTTTCACTAAAGTTTATAACGTACAGCCGTAAAATAAAAAATCTTTTTTTTTTTTTACAAAAAATGATTTTTTCGTCCCCAATATTTTATTTTCACAAGGGTAACAGAAGAAATTGGAACCCAAAAGTTGTTGTCCAATTTGTCCTGAGTACGCTGATACCCAATATGTGGGAGAAAACTACTGTATGGGCGCACGTCAGGGCTCGGAAGGGAAGTAGTGACGTTTTGGATTGCAGACTTTGATGGAATGGTCTGGGGCGTCATGTCACATTTGGAGAGCCCCTGATGCACCTATACAGTGGAAACCCCCCACAAGTGACCCAATTTTGGCAAATAGACCCCACAAGGAACTTATCTAGATGTGTGGTGAGCGCTATGAAGCCCCAAGTGCTTCACAGAAGTTTATAATGTACAGCCGTAAAAACAAAAAAATATTTTTTTTTGTACAAAAATGATATTTTCGCCCCCAGTTTTTTATTTTCCCAAGGGTAGCAGAAGAAATAGGACAAATTGCACAATAACTCTTGGGGTCCAGAGTACGCTGATACCCCATATGTGGGGATAAACTATTGTTTGGACGCATGGCAGAGCTGAGAAGTGAAGGAGCACCGTTTGACTTTTTCAACGCAGAATTGGCTGGAATTGAGATCAGACGCCATGTCACATTTGGAGAGCCCCTGATGTGCCTAAACAGCGGAAACCCCCCAATTCTAACTCCAACCCTAACCCCAACACACCCCTAACCCTAGTCCCAACCCTAACCACAAACCTAACCCTAACACACCCCTAATCCCAACCCTAACCCTAATCCTAACTTTAGCGCCAACCCTAACCCTAACTTTAGCCGCAACCCTAACCCTAATGGGAAAATGGAAATAAATACTTTTTTTTAATTTTATTATTTTTCCCTTACTAAGGGGGTGATAAAGGGGGGTTTGATTTACTATTTATAGCGGGTTTTTATGATTGGCAGCTGTCACGCTAAAAGACGCTTTTTATTGCAAAAATAGTTTTTGCATCATCACATTTTGAGAGCTATAATTTTTGCATATTTTGGCCCACAGAGTCATGTGAGGTCTTATTTTTTGCGGGACGAGTTGACGTTTTTATTGGTACCATTTTTGAGCACGTGACGTTTTTTGATCGCTTTTTATTTCGATTTTTGGGAGGTTAGAATGAACAAAAATCAGCAATTCATGAATTTCTTTTGGGTGAGGCGTTTATACCGTTCCGCGTGTGGTAAAATTGATAAAGCAGTTTTATTCTTCGGGTCAGTACGATTACGGCGATACCTCATTTATATCATTTTTTCATGTTTTGGCGCTTTTATAGAATAAAAACTATTTTATATAAAAAATAATTATTTTTGCATCGCTTTATTCTGCGAGCTATAACTTTTTTATTTTTTCACTGATGATGCTGTATGATGGCTCGTTTTTTGCGGGACAAGATGTCGTTTTCAGCAGTACCATGTTTTTTTATATCGGTCTTTTTGATCGCGTGTTATTCCACTTTTTGTTCGGCGGTATGATGATAAAGCATTGATTTTTTGCTTCGTTTTTTTTTTTTTTTTTTTTTTTTTAAGGGGTTCACTAAAGGGGTTAACTAGTGGGACAGTGGGACAGTTTTACGTCGTTACGGACGCAGCGATACCAAATATGTGTACTTTTATTGCTTTGTTTTTTTTATTTACAGGAAGAAGTGAATTTATTGGGGAAATATATATATTTTTTTAATTTATTTTGGATTTTTTTTTATAACACGTTTATTTTTATTTTTTTAACTTTTTTACTTTGTCCCAGGGTGGGACATCACAGTATTTTATCAGATCGCTGGTGTGACAGTGTGCACAGCACTCTGTCACACCAGCGATCGCACAGGCATAGATGCAGGCTTCTCAGTGCCTGCTCTCGGCAGGCACTGAGGTAGCCGCCTCCCTCCAGGACCCCGGCGCCATCTTGGATCCGGGTCCTGGGAGGGAGGAAGCCCTCAGAACAGCGCGATCACATCGCGCTGCTCTGAGGGTCTCAGGGGGGCGCGCAGGGAGCCCCCACCCTGCGCGATCCTCCCCTGTGCCCCCAGTGCACCGCGATCATGTTTGATCGCGGTGTGCAAGGGGTTAATGTGCCGGGAGCGGTCCGTGACCGCTCCTGACACACAGTCATGGGTGTCAGCTGTGATAATCAGCTGACACCCGGGCGCGATCGGCTGCGCTCCCCCGGGAGCGCGTCCGATCGCACGAGACGTACTATCCCGTCCATGGTCATACGGGCCCAGGTACCATGGACGGGATAGTACGTCCGATGGCAGTAAGGGGTTAATATACCTTATTCATCCTTTTCCCCCTTTTTGGATCCCCTTTTTGGATCACTATCCGGGCATAACAAAATTTATTTTGTTTGTTTTTATTCTTTTATGATTCATTTCTTGTATGATTTTTCTTTCATTTAGTGGGACCTTATTCACAGCTTTGACTATCCATTTTTTGGACTTATTTCCATTTGGACCAGGACTTCTTTATTTACCTGTGATCTTCTGCTGCATACAACATTGGCGCTCTCCCCCTCAACCATGATCCGCAATCTTTCTATATATTTATGTCTGTTATATTGTCTGCTATTATTATTATTATTATTATTATACTCCTTGATGCATTTAAAAAAAATCCTTTATAACTCTTATTGCAGTGACAAGCTTGGGGATTGTGTGACATTTATTGTGTTCACTGTTTATATATACATACTTTCTCATTGGTGGTGCAGCGGTGTGTGCACGTGCGCTCTGTGGCGCCCTTGCTCCTGTGATGCAGGAGGCGTCTCTTTGGTCCCACACGTGTGCATAGGTTTTCCCCTGCACGTATGTTTGGGTCCTGACGTCTCTGTGCATCCAGGACCTGTGGCGCGCACAGCGCATGCGCCGCTTCCAGCGCTGCTATTGGTCCAGCTGATACTATGTGACTTGATCACATGTGCTCATAAGGTCCTTGCATCCACTATGGAGAGGATCCACTTGAGAAAGCGATGCTTTCTGCACGCGAAACGCGCGTCGGGGTCTGTTCTTACCCGGTCCAGGGACACCTACGGTGCTCTACATTTTCTTGAGTTCTTGGTGGTCTTTGGTCACGTTCTTATATGGATACTTATGCCTTTACTGATGTTGTGGAACTACCCACCAGCAACTTCCCTATGTATAATGCATGCAATAATTAGGCACTAGCACTTTAACATGTTCTTATCCTTATACATTCTTTCATGCATGCTTCAGCACTGTGGGTTTTTTTTTCCTGTGGTACATCCGGACCATTCTGCTCTGTTTTTGTAATATTTATTGTGATATACTCTTTGCTATGAACTCTTGAATAAAAGTTAATTGTGCCTGATCCACCTGGTTGCTCTTTTTTCTCCTGATACACATT
The DNA here is from genome assembly GCA_033576555.1 of Oophaga sylvatica. Taxonomy (NCBI): domain Eukaryota; kingdom Metazoa; phylum Chordata; class Amphibia; order Anura; family Dendrobatidae; genus Oophaga; species Oophaga sylvatica. The sequence continues at coordinate 4,637 of JARQOD010004115.1, read as the reverse complement.
ATATCTTTAGGTGTAGCTAGCTCTCCAGCTGTGCCAAGGCGTCTAGGTCACCGTAGGTACGTTCCACGGCTGTTTCTAGTTGTGTGGTTAGTTTAGGGATCTGCAACCCATTAGTTCCCAACCTCTCGGGGTGTTCGGCTGCCTTGGCTGTTTTTTGCTCCTGTCCTCCTCAGCTACCAAATCATAACAGGTGCACGAATATTGGATCTGCCAAATTCACACGAAGGAGACGGTGGGAACGTGTCACAAGAGTTGGACGATGATGAGACACAATTGCCAGAAAGTCAGGAGGAGAACTAGGGTGCGGAAGTGGAAGAGGAAGTGGTGGATGTGTTATGGGTCTGCAACTCAGGAATAGAGCGGGGGAATCTGACCCTGTACTAGGACTAGACTCAATCCCTACGATGGAGCGGGCGCCCTATTCCTTGCGAATAGACCCACTGACGATCCTAGTCTAGACTCAAGCGAAGACTTGAAGGTGGGGAAGGGATCCCTGAAAGATCTAGGGACTGGGAACAAAACACTGGTAATCTCCAAGCAGGGAAATAGAGGAAGCTGCAGAAAAAAAAGGAAAAAAACAGAGACTAAGCAAGCAGAACTAGAGTTTGCAGAACTAGAGTTCCCAGAACTGCACAAAGAATGGCACAAAGCGATTAAGGCACCTAGCCAGAATTCAAGCAGGTTAACACTGATGTCCAGCCCAGACTGGGAGGCAAGTGCAAGGTAATAAAGGGTGATACAATCACCTGACCAATGACAAGCCCAGCAGCAGGGGAAGAAGACCAGCAGCCAGAAACCACAACAAGATGGCGGCTGATCAAACTGAATAGATTCTAACAGGATGACATAGTAACTGACCTAACCTGGCAGGAGGACATGCAGAGCGAGGACAGCAGCACACAGGGGGAGGGATGTGTAGCACCACAACAGGCTGGAAGAAGCACTGTGGTGGCCGCAGACAGAAGGCGTGCAACCTTTCCTCGTAACACCAACACGACGGAAGTTGGCAATACAACTGTTAGGTCTTCCCGAGTCTGGTTGTTTTTTTTTAAAGACTCTACTGATAACCCCAAACAGGCCATTTGCACCACCTGTCATGCCAGCATCAGCAGGGGTAGCAAGACTACCAGCCTGACCACCAGCATGATCAGGCACATGGCAGCAAAGCACCCGACTTTGTGGGCCGAACCCTAGGGTCCAGGAACACTGTCTGCGGGTGACACCACAGCTTCTACCGCTGTTGTGCATGGAAGTCAATCCCCTGTCCATGGTGCCTGCAAAGAGGCCTCCTGCCCTGCACCTGTCATTGCACACACTCAACTACCATCATTAAGCACGTCCACATCCTTGTCCCAGCGCAGACTTCAGTTGTCCATACCAAAGACTTTGGAACGCAAGCGGAAATACCCAGCCAACTCCCCACAGGCCACAGTACTAAATTCACACATTTCTCGTCTGCTTGCACTCAAAATGTTGTCTTTCAGGCTCATGGAGACGGAAGCTTTCCACAATCTGATGGTGGCGGCCATCCCAAGGTACTCGGTACCCAGCCGCCACTATTTCTCCCGATGTGCCATCCCGTCATTACACAAGCAAGTTTCCCACAACATTACCCATGCCCTCAACAATGCAGTTACTGGGAAAGTACACCTAACCACAGACACGTGGACAAGTGCTTGGGCGCAGGGATGGTACATCTTGCTGACCGCACACTGGGTTAACTTAGTGAAAACCGGGTCCCAGTCGGATCTTGGGATGGAACGCATTCTCCCAACGCCAATGATTGCGGTCCATAGGTCAATCAGGCAGGTAAAAGGGGTTCAACATCATGGCTCCACTGGAAATAATCCGCCCATTAAAGAAAGGTACCAGCCTGTACCCCCAACTCACTACCAATGTGCCAAGAGTATGTTACGAGAGATAAAGGAGGCTGGGGTGATCAGAGAAAGGTGTAGCCCCTGGGCAGCTGAGCTAGTCCTCGTTAGAAAGAAAGATGGTACAATGAGGATTACAGCATTACCCACAAAGACTCCTATCCGTTACCTAGGATAGAGGAATCGCTAGCTGCACTGAGAACCGCTAACTATTTCTCTACCTTAGATCTCACTAGTGGGTATTGGCAGGTTCCCGTGGCAGAGGCGGACAAGGAGAAGACCGCCTTTGCAACACCAATGGGCCTCTCAGAATTCAACTACATGCCATTCGGGCTTTGCAACACGCCAGAAACGTTCCAGAGGTTGATGGAGTGCTGCCTCTAACACAAGAACTTCGAGACAGTTCTGTTGTACCTAGATGACGTCATTGTCTTCTCCAAGACCTATGAAGAACATTTGGTGCACCTAGTCGAGGTGTTCAAAGCCCTGTCCAACATCGGCCTGAAAGTGAAACCATCCAAATGCCACCTCCTGAAGCCCAATGTGCAGTACCTAGGCCACGTAGTGAGCGCGGAAGGCGTGGCACCAGACCCCGACAAAGTAACTGTCATCCGGAACTGGCAGAGGCCCAGCAACATCCATGAAATACGTCAGTTCCTCGGGTTGGTAGGCAATTACATAAGGTTCATCAAGGGCTTCACTGAAATAGCCGCACCCCTGCAAAACATTCTCGTGGGCCAAACCAAGAAGGCAAGGAAGAAGAGTTCTACATTTGATTGGAATGATGAACTGGAAAGATCCTTCACTCGGTTAAAGTTGGCTCTTATGGGGGATGAAGTTCTGGCCTATCCAGACTATGACCAACCATTCATCATTTATACTGATGCCAGCAACGTTGGACTTGAAGCAGTTCTGTCGCAGGTACAGAAAGGCAAAGAAAGAGTGATCTCCTACGCCAGCAGGAAACTTCGTCCCACTGAAAGGAACCCTGACAACTACAGCTCCTTCAAGCTGGAGTTCCTTGCCATCGTCTGGGTGGTGACCGAGCAGTTCAAACACTACCTGGCTGTGGCAAAGTTTACCATCTTCACAGACAACATTCCGCTGACTCACTTGTAAACTGCAAAGCTAGATGCGCTTGAGCAGCGATGGATGGCCCAGATGTCCAACTACGAATTCAACATCAAGTACCGAGCAGGACATAAGAACGCCAATGCTGATGCGCTGTCCAGAATGCACAACTTACCAGATGGGGAAGAAGATTCTGAAGAACTCGAAGAAATTGAGTTACCTGCCTTTCACCGGCCAATTGGGACACAAAGCGCCGAAGGGGTGAAAAAGAAGCGCTACGTCACGAAAGAGGCCACATTAAACCCATTGCCTCACCAAGAATGGGCAAAGACTCAGAATAGCGACCCAGCTGTCCGCCTGGTAAAGGAGCTACTGGCGCAAACTGACCTGCGCCCCGGTCCAGATGCTCCACAAGAGACCAAACAGTTGTGGAAGGAAAAGGACAGGCTGTTCATTTACGAGGTAAAGCTGTGTCGGAGGAGTGTCAACGCCTGAACTCACGAACTGGTCTGGCAGGTGGTAGTTCCGAGGCGAGATGTGTCAATGGTCCTGGAAGCATACCACGATGGAGCAGGACACTTCGGATGGAAGAAGTTGGAGGTCCTACTTAGCGAGAGATTCTACTGGGTTGGTATGAGGAAGGCGATTGAGGATTGGTCCCGGGAATGTGGGCCATGCAACTTGAGAAGGAAGGATCGTAACAGCCAGCGAGCCCCGTTACAACCAATAATCACCAAACAGCCGCTTTCATTGGTAGCCTTCGACCACGTGAAGCTGACCCCAAGTTGTTCAGGCTATGTCTTCGCCCTCACCATCGTTGACCATTACTCAAGGTTCCTGGTAGTCGTGCCAGTCAAGGACCAAACAGCAAAGACAGCGGCAAAAGCATTTCAACAACACTTTTGTCGACCGCACGGTTACCCTGAACGAGTGCTTACCGACCAAGGACCAGCCTTTGAAGCAGAAGTGTTCCAGGAGTTCAGTAAAATGTATGACTGCAAGAAAATCAGGACAACGCCGTACCATCCACAGACAAATGGCATGTGTGAGAAAATGAACCAAGTGGTAATGGACCTCTTGAAGACCTTGCCCCTGGAAGAGAGAAACTTGTGGCCAGAAAAGTTGCCAGATCTGGTGGATCTCTACAACCACTTTCCGGTGAATTCCACCAACTGCACACTGGCCTACCTAATGACAGCAAGACCTGGCAAGTTGCCCATTGACTTGGACATGGGAGTCCTGACACTTGAGGTGACCTCACCAGACGCAGACTGGGATACAGAGCAGCAGCAGTAACGCAAAGTGCAAGAATGCGTAGAGAAGAGTTTGTCTCAAGCAAGACAGAAGCAAGAAAGAAACTACAATCAGCATGTGCCTCTCTCTACCCAGTCTACAGACAAACTCCTCTGACTCCTCCCCAAGCCAGAATGTTCCAAGGAAGTTCCCCTGAAATCAGGTGTTAAAGCTCCCCCTTCTCGTCTGGAGTAGGAAAAGTGTTGTATGCTGTGTATTACCTGTTAAGGGGATCCCTACCTTGCTTCCAGGCATGACATCACTTCCCCCTGGAGGAAGGCAAGGTCAATGTGGCAATCGAACTCCTGGGGTGCCGCACTCTCATCCCCAGAGGAGCAGGGTCTCAATGAGAGAAAAAGCTTACAACCTTAATTAAAAACTCTAAATGCTTTCTTGTTA
>JARQOD010004114.1:0-57859 GCA_033576555.1 Oophaga sylvatica | reverse complement strand
TTGATCAGCAGACACAAAACATCTCAAATAAGTCCCCAAGGTCTGGTTTGTTCTCTCGGTTTGTCCATTGGTCTGAGGATGAAAGGCAGAGGAAAAAGATAATTGAACACCAAGTTTAGAACAAAATGTCCTCCAAAATCTGGAAACAAACTGGACTCCTCTGTCAGACACAATGTTCTCCGGAATGCCATGTAACCGAACCACGTGCTCAAGGAACAAAGGCACCAATTCGGAGGAGGAAGGTAACTTAGGTAATGATACAAGATGTATCATCTTGGAAAACCTATCACAGATTACCCAGATAATGGTAATTCTCTGAGAAACAGGGAGGTCGGAAATAAAATCCATAGAGATATGGGTCCATGGCCTCTTGGGTACAGGTAATGGCATTAACAAACCACTAGAGCGAGAGCAAGGCTTGGAGCGAGAGCAAGTCCCACAGGACTACACAAATTCCCTGACGTCATGAGACAAAGTAGGCCACCAAAAGGACCGACTCACCAAGTCTCTGGTACCAAAAATCCCGAGATGACCAGCCAACGTGGAACAATGAATCTGTAAGGTTCTGTGTACATGTTCCTGAAACTCAGTTTGTTCGTCAGCCATTTTACTTTCTGTCTTGCTGCAGCTATCTTGCCCTCAGTCAAAATGGAGTTTCCAGCTTGCATGTTCCCGCCCTGATTCTCTCCTTTTGCTTCTTAAGCAGCCACAGCTGAGCAATCAGTGCTTCAGAATCTAGCCTGCAGTGAACCTGTGACCTGACTCCTAAAGCCTTGGACCTTGTACTCCAGCTATTCCTACTGAGGAACTCTGAAGCACTTGTGGACTCTGGAACCCTGCTCTTTGAAAGACCCACGTTTGCATGGACTTATGGTAACAGAGAAGAAGATCCTGAACCTGTTGTGGAGAGTGATTGCTGAGCTTAGATTACTCTGGCCTGCTGTGTCTCCTGTTTCTGTGTCTGCAAACTGTGTGACTATTTTTGCCAACTTGTATGAAGTAATACAAGACTTTCTATATCAAACCCGTGTCTCATGTATTTTCATCGCACCCAAGCACAAGACGCTATATGAACTGTACTACATACATTACAAGATTCTGAAGCCAAAACGTTAGTGTCTGCTGGGTCTGGAAAGGCTGTGTCTGCTGTAACTGTGGATATCGGATGTCCGGTTGTACTTTCTGTGATGACAGTGGTTGTGACTTCTCACAACCATTCCAGGTGAGCAATTCCCTTAAGTTTTTTTTTTCTGCAGTGTTACCACAGGTAAACACTATTGTTTTTTTTTTTCTTTTCTCTTTTTTGTCTGCTGTAACTGTGGATATCAGATGTCCGGGTGAACTTTCTGTGATGATAGTGGTTGTGACTTCTCACAACCATTCCAGGTGAGCAGTTCCCTTAATTTTTTTTTCTCTCTGCAGTGTTACCACAGGTAAACACTATTGTTTTTTTTTTTTTTTTTTCTCCTCTCCTCTTCTTCCAGTACTCCTGTCTTAAAAGATCTGGAAAATGGAGGCCCGCATAAAGGAACTTTGCGGAGTGACTGATAATATCCTTGCAGATTTGCAGAATATAAAGACCCGTTTTTCAAGCCTACAGGACCTCACTAATCACAATTTGCAAGTGTTTGGACAGACTGCCCAGGATTTGCGAGCCAGGATTGAGGTTCTAGAAGAGCGAGTCCAGGCTCCTGCCGTAGCCCCGAGTTCTGGGATTCCCAAGTTGCCCCCTTTTCGTTTTGGCGGTGAACGTGAGAAATTCAGGGGATTTATTAATCAATGCAATCTTTTTTTTTCTGCACATGCTTCACAATTTCCCACTGAACGATCTAAGGTGCTTACTATAATTATGTTGCTTACCAACAAGGCTTTGATGTGGGCAAACCCTCTGATTGAGACTGAGGATGATTGTTTGAATCACCTTGATGCTTTTATTTCAGCCATGGGGCAGGTGTTTGATGACCCCAATCGAGGTGCAACAGCTGAAACAGCCATGTTAGCTTTGCGCCAAGGTAAGCACTCGGTAGCTGAATATGCCTTGGATTTCAGGAGATGGGCCCTTGATACCACCTGGGACAGTTCCGCCAAAAAATCTATTTTCGAAAAGGGTTATCTCCACTGATTAAGGATGAACTTGCTCGTGCCGACCCTCCCACTGCGTTAGGTGACTTTATTAACTACTGCATCCGTATTGATACTCGTCTGACTGAACGCAGGCAAGAGAGATGGTTCGAAAGCAATCGCACTAACCTTTTCCTACCTTCCTCTCCAGCTAAGGAACCTTTGAGTAGGATTACACGGGAACCTGAACCTGAACCCATGCAGGTAGACTCTTTACAACGACGGGTTAGTGATGCACGCAAGGAACATCGTTTTAAGGAGAATCTATGTTTCTATTGTGGTAAATCAGGGCACATTATTATAAACTGCCCCAGCCGTTCTCGTAAGACTACTGCAGCACTCATTCATTGTGAGTGTTGCGAGAGGGGATCTGTCAGGTCCGAGCCTCAGGCTCCAGAGAGATCTGCAGCAACAGATCTTGATTTCTCGGACTTAAACTCCGTTATCTCTGAGGACGTTGACTGTGTAAACGCTGCCATTTTTCAAGTTTCCTCAGCTGTGTCCCAGCTGAGTTGTAAGAAAAACAATTCTCATTGCTTTCTTTCCATCAAACTCTGGGTTGACTCAGCTTGGGTGTCTAGCTCTGCTATGATCGACTCAGGGGCAAGTGGAAATTTTATGGATGTCTCCTTTGCTCTGAAACAGGGGATACGTTCAGTGAAGAAGGCTACTCCAGTACAGATGGAAACTGTGGATGGCTCCCTGCTGACCTCTGGACCAGTGGATCAGGAAACAGAGCCTTTGAGGGTTCTTATGGGTAAAGATCATCAAGAGAAACTGTCCTTTATGCTTATCTCTTCTCCCCACTTTCCCATTATTCTAGGGCTACCATGGCTGCAGGCTCAGAATCCTACCATTAACTGGGAGACCAAGGAATTACACTTTCCAGAGAAACAGATGAGTCCAAAAGTTTCAGCTTGCTCTGTTCCTAAAGGAACCATGTCAGTCCCTGAACTACCAGCTGTATACCAGGACTATGTGGATTTATGTGACAAGAAGAACGCTGACCAGCTTCCTCCTCACCGTCCATATGATTGTCCAATTGAATTATTGCCTGGAGCAGAGATACCTTTTGGTAAGATCTACCCCCTGGCGGGGCCCGAGCTAAAGGCTTTAAAGGATTACATAGACGAAAATCTAGCCAAGGGCTTCATACGCCCCTCTTCATCTCCTGCAGGTGCACCCATCTTCTTTGTAAAGAAGAAAGATGGATCTCTGAGACCATGCGTAGACTATAGGGAACTCAATAAGGTTACTATTAGAAACCGTTATCCATTGCCTTTAATCCCTGAGTTATTGGAGAGAGTGCGACATGCCAAAATTTTCTCTAAACTAGATCTTCGTGGGGCCTATAACTTAGTCCGTATTAGACCTGGGGATGAATGGAAGACTGCATTCAGGTCACGCTATGGACACTTTGAATATCTAGTTATGCCTTTTGGTCTGAGTACCGCCCCAGCCACTTTCCAACACTTGGTGAATGACATCTTCAGGGATCTCCTAGATACATTCGTGGTAATTTATTTGGATGATATTCTAATTTTTTCTAACTCCACAGAGGAACATCATGGACATGTGAGAATGGTCTTGGAACGTCTAAGACAAAATCATCTTTACATCAAACTTGAAAAGTGTGAATTCCATAGGACCGAAATTCAATTTCTAGGGTATGTACTGTCTACACAAGGAATTAGTATGGATGGAAGCAAAACCCAAGCCATCAAGGATTGGCCAAGTCCTAGAAATGTGAAGGAGGTACAGCGCTTCATCGGGTTTGCCAACTTCTATAGACGTTTCATTAGAAATTTCTCTGAGGTAGTGTCACCTATCACCCAACTTACCTGGAAAGAGTCTAGGTTCTCCTGGACTCCCCAAGCCCAGGAAGCATTTTCCCGTCTAAAAGATAAATTTACCACTGCACCTATCCTAGTACATCCCAACCCCGAGCTTGCCTTCATAATAGAGGTGGATGCTTCAGACTGTGCCGTTGGAGCTATACTCTCTCAGAGAACAGGTGAGAAGAATGTCTTGCATCCCTGTGCCTTCTTTTCCCAGCAGTTGTCTTCGGCTGAGAGGAACTACGATGTGGGCAATAGAGAGTTGTTGGCCATTATTGCCGCCTTCAAAGAATGGAGACACCTTCTTCAGGGAGCTGCACAGCAAATAGTCGTCCTGACAGACCATCGTAACCTTGAGTTTATCAGGTCGGCTAAGTGCCTGACTCCTCGCCAGGCTCGCTGGAATCTTTTCTTAAACCAATTTAATTTTATCATTTCTTATAGACCAGGATCGCGCAATGGAAAGGCTGATGCACTCTCTAGGATTTACTCAGCAGAGACACGTCCAATTACTCCTCCTAAGACTATTCTTCCTGACTCTAGATTCCTAGGAGTAATTCATAATCAAGACCTACTTAAGGACATCAAGGAAGCATACCATGCGGATTCCTTTTTGGCACAACCCCCAAGGGACGTAAGTCTTGTCTTTAAGAATGGTGTATGGATTCAGGGACAACGCCTGTATATTCCTGAAACAGTCAGATTGAGAGTATTGCAACTCATTCACGATTCCAAGATAGCTGGGCATAGAGGAATTCTAAAGACACAGGAATTTCTCTCTCGTTTCTTTTGGTGGCCCACTTGCAGGAAGGATGTTTTAAACTATGTCACTTCATGTGAAGTCTGTGCAAGATGCAAAACACCTCGCTCCTCACCAACTGGTCTGTTACAGCCTCTTCCCACCCCGTCCCGCCCGTGGGGATCCATTTCTATGGACTTCATTGTGGAGTTACCAACCTCTCAAGGGAAGAACACCATTCTAGTGGTGGTTGACCGTCTAACAAAGGCAGCTCATTTTATCCCTTGTGTCGGCTTACCCACTGCAAAACAGACATCAGATTTGATGATTAAAGATGTGTTTCGCTTACATGGAGTACCGGATGAGGTTATTTCGGATCGAGGGGTGCAATTCACTTCTAGGTTTTGGCAAAATTTCTGTGCAGCATTGGACATTAAAGTAAACCTTTCTTCTGCTTTTCATCCCCAGACTAATGGACAGACCGAACGAACCAATCAAACCCTGGAGCAGTATCTCCACTGCTTTATCTGCCACCTACAGGATGATTGGGTGGATCTACTTCCATTAGCTGAGTTCTCGTATAACAACTCTCAGAGTGCCTCCACTAAGCAGTCTCCTTTTTACACTAATCTAGGTTATCATCCTAACATTCTACCACGATTTCCCATAGAAACGCCTTTACCAGCAGTGGCTGAAAGAATCACGTCTTTACAGAAGAATATGGATCTTCTAAAGGAGAATCTGGAATCGGCTCAGGAAAGGTACAAGAAAGCAGCAGATAAATTTCGTAAACCTGCACCAGCTTTCAAGGTAGGAGACTTGGTCTGGCTGTCAACCAGAAATCTTAAGTTAAGGATTCCATCGTCTAAGTTGGGACATAAGTACATTGGACCCTATAAAATCAGTAAAATTATAAGTGCCGTTGCTTGTCGTCTTCAACTGCCCAGAACTATGAGAATTCACCCTGTCTTTCATGTATCCCTACTAAAGGCTGCGACACCCAATACGTTTCCTGGACGTTCTTCTCCTTGCCCTGACCCAGTGCTAGTCGATGGTCAGGAAGAATTTTTGGTGGAAAGGATTTTAGATTCCAGGTTGTATAGAAATCAGTTACAATATCTGATTAAATGGCAGGGCTACCCAGTGGAGGACAACTCATGGGAACCAGTCAATAACGTTAATGCTCCTCGCTTGCTCCGTCAGTTTCATCAGAGGTACCCACACAGGCCTGGCCTGAGGTCATCCGGAGGTTGTCCCTAAGGGGGGAGTAATGTAAGGTTCTGTGCACATGTTCCTGAAACTCAGTTTGTTCGTCAGCCATTTTACTTTCTGTCTTGCTGCAGCTATCTTGCCCTCAGTCAAAATGGAGTTTCCAGCTTGCATGTTCCCGCCCTGATTCTCTCCTTTTGCTTCTTAAGCAGCCACAGCTGAGCAATCAGTGCTTCAGAATCTAGCCTGCAGTGAACCTGTGACCTGACTCCTAAAGCCTTGGACCTTGTACTCCAGCTATTCCTACTGAGGAACTCTGAAGCACTTGTGGACTCTGGAACCCTGCTCTTTGAAAGACCCACGTTTGCATGGACTTACGGTAACAGAGAAGAAGATCCTGAACCTGTTGTGGAGAGTGATTGCTGAGCTTAGATTACTCTGGCCTGCTGTGTCTCCTGCTTCTGTGTCTGCAAACTGTGTGACTATTTTTGCCAACTTGTATGAAGTAATACAAGACTTTCTATATCAAACCTGTGTCTCATGTATTTTCATCGCACCCAAGCACAAGACGCTATATGAACTGTACTACATACATTACAGAATCTCAGACATCACACTCTTCTTCCACTGGTCTAAGACAAACAATTTCCCAATAGGGCAGCGCTCAGGTTTATCCTCCTGACACCCTTCCAAGGCCAGTCACAAATTGGGCGAGATGGTGGAAAGAACTACACCCTCTTTCAAAATAACAGCAGGATCAGATAACTCAGGAGAGTCCGCAAAGAAACTCCTCGAGAGGGCATCCGCCTTAACATTCTTAGTGCCAGGAAGAAAAGAAACCAAAAAATTAAAACGTGTGAAAAACAAGGCCCACCTGGCCTGTCTAGGATTAAGTCGCTTGGCTGATTCGAGATAAACCAGATTCTTATGGTCCGTGAGGACCACTACCTGATGTTTGGCTCCTTCCAGCCAATGTCTCCACTCTTCAAAGGCCCACTTCATGGCCAATAACTTCCGATTACCCACGTCATAATTACGTTCAGTTGGAGAAAATTTTGGAGAGAAAAAGGCACAAGGGTTACTCTTAGATGTCTCTGGATCTCTTTGGGACAAAACGGCACCTGCCCCAATTTCAGAGGCATCAACCTCCACCTGAAACGGTAGAGAAACATCAGGCTGCCGTAGAACAGGAGCAGAAGTGAATCTCTGCTTAAGTTCCTGAAACGCAGAGACTGCCTCAGGAGGCCAATTCACCACATCAGAACCCTTTTTGGTCAAATCAGTCAATGGTTTAACAATACCGGAAAAATTACCAAGAAATTTACGATAAAAATTGGCAAAACCCAAAAATCTCTGAAGAGCCTTTAATGGAGTAGGTTGGACCTAATCACAGATGGCCTGAACCTTAACCGGGTCCATTTCAATAACAGACGGAGACAAAATGAATCCCAGAAATGAGACCTTCTGTACTCCAAAAAGACACTTTGATCCCTTCACATACAGTGCATTCTCTCTCAAAATCTGGAACACTTTGTGCTGACCCGCCACCACAATTGTGGATTACCAGGGCTATGGGGTACTCAGAGCCGAGCCCATGGAAGTCTATGGGGTTGTCACTGGTAGCGGTGGCTCGGTCTGTGGCCCTGGCGGTCAGGGCGATGATGGGGGAATTATTTACAGGGGATTGGTAGATAACAGTTCGTGACGCCACCTGTAGTTTTCTAGTCACTAAGACCAGCGCTGCTGTAGATCTCTGAGGGGATGTTATGGCAGCTAGATGACGGGTCCCCCACAGGTGGGACTGGTCCCTCAAAGTCTATGGTTATAATGATGTAGGGTGCAGATAAATGAATCAGTCTCACACCATCCAGCGTCTTTCCATACCTTTTACTTGTCAGATGTTTAGGCAGGTCCCGGGGAGCTGGTCGGGGTGGAGAATGCACGTCTAGGTAACAGCTGAGCAGGTTAGAGGCCTCCTTAACTTCCACAGATTGTAGAAGAGTCCAACTTGCATAAAGCGTAGTTAACTCCGAATACTCCAGCTAACCCTATAGCTGTACTGCCCGGCCAACGTTGTGATGGAGCCTTCTAATGATGAAACTAAGTCCTTAATTTTGCTGATCAGGCTCAAAGTCCCTGTTCCACCTGACTCCGGTTACGTATTGACACTAAGGGCTTGCTCCTGCGACTTATAGTCCAGCGAGACTCTGGTTTTCTCGTTACTATGCCTGAATCAATAGCAACTCCTCGGTCCCCAGTGACCGGATAATTGGTGCAGGTAATTCACTACCTAAGGCACTGCTCAGTCTTCTCCACTGTGCCCTTCGCCCTGCTTTCCACTCTTAACATAGGCACTGCACACTTCCTATGGTAGTACAAGTCAATCCTTTCTTACTTCTTCCTTGGAGCTCGCTGACAGATTCTCAGTGTTCTCCTAGTTCAGGAACACATCGACTGAACTCCACTGTCCTTGAGACAGGCGACTGAAGTTTCTGCTGCTAACTCTTCTTTCCATCCAACTGTCTCTATCTTCAGGTTAAGGAACAGCTCTGACTAGGCTAGGATGAACTGGCTCACCCTTACTAGCCTCCACTTTCTGAACTGCTGACAGGAACTAACTGAGTGACTGTCTTTCACTTCCCTTCCTGGAAGACTCAGCACTAGCTGCTGTACATCACTAGCTTATATACCCCGAGGGTGTGTCTAAAGCATGAATGGATGATGTAAGCTTTAACTGTTACCTTTCTGTGCAGACTCCAGGATTTTATGTGTGCCTTACATACCAGGGCTACACATCCCCCCTTAGTAAAACACAGCACTCCCGGGCTGTAAAATATAAAAAGAAAGACATTTTTGTTTTGCATTAACAATAACATGTAACTCATCCCCTCCGGGAGGTACGAAATCTTGAACGTTACATTATGTACAAAGGACAGTAAAACATCAAAATTATCAAAACTTTCAATAAATATACAGTATTCTTGTGAAGGACCCGCACCAAACCTTCCACGTGGGTCCTGGGTGGGCTGCAGGACATCCGACTGCAGACCTCGCTCAGTGCCACACCATACGGGTTTTCGGTTCAGAGGTAAGTCAAGGCTTCATGTGAAACCAAGACAAGGCACCGTAGTGCAACTATTTACAGGATACAGTTTTTGGGCTGGCTCAGTCCTCAGCCACGCAGTCCATTATAAGACATTTTCAAGTAATTCACATTATATCACAATACTTTAAATTCCTTCAAGTGCAATAAACTTCTTTATACAACTTTATACAATTGGTCATAAATAATAAACCTTTTCTGAGTCATAATAAACTAGTTTGTTAGGACTACTGTTGATAACGAATAGGTAGCTTCCCTTTCGTTGTACGTTCTGATCTACGTGGAGTAGCATCAGGTATAACGGTCTCTGATCTATCTGTTCTGCGTAACGACAAACTATAATACTGTCTCAATCTTTCTATGGATCTGGCAAGCGTACTGAGGGCTGGGCGGTGTGAGTCAGCTTCACCAGGGGATCCCATAGCATGGGGCACTGCTTCCGGTGATTCTACTTCTTGAGGTTCTGCAGGCTGGGGTTCTGCTGGAATAGGTACCTCTAGAACTGGCTCTGTTGGCACAATGGGCATGACTGGAGGTGGAGTTTCCTCTTGTGGCTGATAAAACTGCAACACAGGAATGATTACCGCATCTCCCAGTCTGGGCCAATCCGCAGGTAAATCTCCCAGATCCGTGTGTATAACCGCTTCAACACTCTCTTCTTGATTCACAATAGGGTTATCTTCCCGAAGCTTCAAATGGTCTGGACACAACTTTAAATGATCTCTTGACACAGTGGCAGTCGTTTTTCCTCCATCCTTGCTGATGATACAGACTTTTCTGTTATCAAATTTGGAATCCTGTACGACATATGGTTCTTGTTCCCACTGGTTGTCCAACTTGTGCAGCTTCCTTTTCCTTTTTAACACAATTTCTCCAGGCGTGAAAGGCTTAGCGGGAGCATTCTTGTTGTAAACATTTTCCTGCTTTTCCCGTGCTTTATTAAGACTTTCTTCTACGCAGGCTTGCACTCTTCTGTATTGCTCTTGCCGATTTGTGTCCCAATTTTCAACAGTGTCATCTGCCTCTGGTTCCACCACACCAAGTTCCAAATCCATTGGCAGTCTTCCAGGCCTTGCTCTCATAAGGTAAGCTGGCGTGCAGTTGGTAGAACTCACTGGTATGTGGTTGTACAAGTCAACTAGGTCAGGTAACAACTCTGGCCACCGATTTCTTTCTTCCAGTGGTATGGATTTTAGCAAGTCAATGACAATGTGGTTCATTTTCTCGCAAAGGCCGTTGGTTTGGGAGTGATATGGCGTCGTTCTAATTTTCTTACACCCATACAAGTGACAAAATTCCTTAAACAGATCTGCTTCAAAAGCAGGGCCTTGATCAGTCAGTACCTGCTCCGGATACCCATGTGGTCTGCAGAAGCTTGCTTGGAAGGTCCTTGCTGCCGTCACTGCTGTCTGATCCTTGACGGGGATGACCACCAAAAATCTCGAATAATGATCCACCATGGTCAGGGCATATGAGTATCCAGACCTGCTTGGCGACAATTTGACGTGGTCCAAGGCCACGATCTCCAAGGGACGAGTCGTCCGGATAGGCTGCAGGGGTGCCCTCTGACTACCGTAGTCCTTTCGTCGGAGACCACAGGGTCCACAGTTCCGACACCACCTCTCGATGGAGCTGCGCATTCCTACCCAGTAGAACCGGCTCCTCAACAGAGTCTCCAGCTTTCTCCAGCCAAAGTGTCCCGCTTGATCGTGGTAGGCTTCCAACACCATTTGGACGTCTGCCTTGGGGACCACTATCTGCCATACCATCTCATGGGTCCTGGGGTTGACGTATCTCCTGCACAACTTCTCACGGTATAGGAACAACCGGCTTCTCTCATTCCACAGGAGCTTTGCTGACATAGGTGCATCTTTTTCCAAGGAGGAACCTTCCTGTCTTAACAACTCCTTGATACGGCTGACCACTGGATCGCTGTCCTGAGTCTCTTTCCAGCTGTGATGGGGTAAGGGATTTAACGTTGCACCATACTGCTTTCTGTGGACACGCTGCTCATGGATTATCCCATTTCGATGGAACGCAGGTAGCTCAATTTCTTCCAGGTCGTCCGATTCTTCTTCCGTGTCAGATTCATGCGGCATTCGGGACAATGCGTCGGCGTTAGCATTCTTACGGCCTGCCCGGTACTTGATGGTAAACTGATAATTTGACAACCGAGCCATCCAACGCTGCTCCATGGCTCCCAGCTTGGCTGTTTCCAGGTGCGTTAACGGGTTGTTGTCTGTGTACGCCGTGAACTTGTTGGAGGCAAGGTAGTGCTTAAATCTTTCAGTAATGGCCCAGACCAGCGCCAGAAACTCCAGCTTGAAGCTGCTATAATTTTCCGGATTCCTCTCAGTTGGCCTGAGTTTTCTGCTGGCATATGCGATGACTTTTTCTTGGCCATTCTGCTTCTGACTGAGAACTGCTCCCAAGCCTTCATTGCCTGCATCGGTGTACAGCAGGAACGGTTGGCTGTAATCAGGATAGGCCAAGATTTCATCACCTGTAAGGATCTCTTTCATCTTTTGGAATGCTTCAGCCTGTTCCTTACCCCAATTAAAGGGAGGGTTTCTGCTCTTTAGGGATTGTCCTACTAGGAGGTCCTGTAGAGGCGCTGCCTTCTTCGTGTAATCTTTCACGAACCTCCTATAGTAACCCGTTAATCCCAGGAACTGTCGCACTTCCTTGAGGTTCTTCGGCTCCGGCCATTTCTGGATGGCGGTGACTTTCTCTGGGTCCGGCGCTACTCCCTCTGAACTGACGATGTGCCCCAAGTATTGTACCTTCTGTTTAAGTAGATGGCATTTTGAGGGTTTCAACTTCATCCCGTACCTGGACAGGGACTCGAATACTTCTGCCAGGTGCTTCAGATGGTCCTCATATGTCTTGGAATACACGATGACGTCGTCTAGGTATAGCAGCACGGTTTCAAAATTGAGATGTCCCAGGCAGTTCTCCATCACTCTCTGAAATGTTCCCGGGGCACTGCTGAGCCCAAACGGCATTCTGTCGAACTCACAGAGCCCCATTGGGGTGGTGAAAGCCGTTTTCTCACGATCCTCTTCAGCCACAGCCACTTGCCAGTATCCACTAGTCAGATCAAGGGTAGAAAAGTAGTTAGCCGTTTTCAGAGCAGCTAAGGACTCCTCAATTCGTGGTAATGGGTAAGCATCTTTATGTGTTATGCGATTCACTTGCCTGTAATCCACACACATTCTCATACTACCATCTTTCTTTTTAACCAGAACTAGAGGTGCTGCCCAGGGGCTACAACTATCCCTTATCACCCCGGCTTCCTTCATATCATGTAACATTTCCTTAGCTTTCTGATAGTGGGCTGGAGGTATAGGCCTGTACCGCTCTTTGATGGGAGGATGACCACCTGTAGGGATATGATGCTGTACTCCCTTAATGGCCCCAAAGTCGAGGGGGTGTTTACTAAACACTTGTGCGTACTCTTGTACCACCCGTAATACCCCTTGTTTCTGGTGGGCGGGAGTGGTGTCTGTCCCGACATGGAGTTGCTGACACCAATCCGCCACCTGAGTTGCCGGGTCATTATCCTCCGCTAGTTGGCGGGAGTCTAAGGACTCAGTCGGGAGAATAGAATTATTATCAACGGCATGTAATTTAGCAACTGTTGCATAACGGGGTAAATTTACTTCGTCATCTCCCCAGTTGAGAAGCCGTACCGGTACTCTCCCATTTATCACTTCCACTACCCCCCTCGCTGTCATGAGTGTGGGTCTATGTTCTGAACAATGGAGTTCTACTACTGCTTGGTAGTTCTGTCCTCTCAGACCTATGGCTGCCCTACACCATATTATCATTTCACTCATTGGGGGTATCACAATAGGATTCGAGTCGGTGACCCGTACATTACCAATCTCGCCGTCTGTAAGCTTCGCTTGCTGCTGACACATCAGGGCCCGGATCTCTCTCTGGATCACTCCCTTCTGCCTTGGTCGGGCAATCTCAGCGAGCTGTTGGAGTAGAAACACAACTTCTCCCAGACAGTTACTGATAATGTTAGTACCCAAAATTATATTTAAACCGTTCTCTTCATTTACAGTCTTTACTACTAGAAGCCCCTGGTCTTTCAACTCCTCTCTGCCCACTTTCACATCCACACTTTTGGTCCCGAGTACTTCCACAGGGAGACCATTAGAAGCATACACGGTAAAGTCAGGGCTCGGGGTTGAAGACTATCCATAGACCAGAACTTCGTATATAGGACATCAGGTATTATGGTCACCTGAGACCCAGTATCTAGCAACGCCGGAACTGCAATCCCGTCCAGAATGATGGACAGGTAGGGTCGTCCACCCATGAACCTGCGGTTCCAATCTAAGGGGCCTGACGAGTCTCCACCTGGGTGTTGGCCCTCGAACCCAGGTTCTGCCCGTTTAAAGGACACTGTGTAGACATATGACCTTTCCGGTTGCAGCGGTAACAGATGATCTCCCGGCGAGGAGGGTGCTGGTCA
The DNA here is from genome assembly GCA_033576555.1 of Oophaga sylvatica. Classification (NCBI taxonomy): domain Eukaryota; kingdom Metazoa; phylum Chordata; class Amphibia; order Anura; family Dendrobatidae; genus Oophaga; species Oophaga sylvatica. The sequence continues at coordinate 44,363 of JARQOD010004114.1, read as the reverse complement.
GGGGTTGCTCCTGGGGGCGGCGTTGTCCTCCTCCGGTGGGGCGACGTCCTCCTTCTCCTCCAGTTCATCCAGGGGACATCCTCCGGGCAGTCGGCTAATAAGATCTTTCCTTCTTCCTCTTTCCGCAGCTGCAGGGCACTCATCACAGCAGCCAGATTTTTAGTCAACTGGCGCACTTCCGAGCGCAGACAGTCCAATTCACTAGGGGGCGTCACCTGCGTTGTGGCTTCTGCCGCTAGCGGGGAAAAGGTGGTAACTGCCGGTTCCAGAGTGACTTCACCCTGGTGATGTTGGGTTGCCACTTCAGGTTTGCCCAGGGGTCGCAGTCCTTTTATTGCCATGTCCTTTAGGGCATCAAAGGTGGCATCTGGATGATCTAAAGACCACCAATTTACAGTTCTGCGTTCCGATTGGGACCTCAGTCCTTGCACAAATTGTTCTTTCAGCATCTTACTTTCATCAATGACACTTATGGTATTAACCTGCTTGAGGGCTCTCAGGGCCCCTTGTAGTCGGCAGGCATAGTCCCTTATGCTGTCACTTGGTTGCTGTGAACAGTTGTAGAATGCCATCCGGAGATCTGTTTCGGTGCGATCTTCAAAAATGGCCTGTAACTTTAAGAGGATCGCAGGCACCAACTCCTGGTCCGTGGTAGCCCAAGTCTCCACTTCTCTCTCAGCAGCGCCAGTTAGCTGCCCTATTAATACTGCAGCTTTTTGCCTCTCAGACATGGAGTACATTTCCAGGACACTGCATATCTTCCGTTTGAATCCTGCTAAAGTGCCTGGCTCGCCGCTGTACTGGGGAAGCCATTTCGCCCCAGGCATATATGGGAGCGTTAGTGGCATGAGCGGGACCACCGGGCCGGGTGCTGGGCCTGCGCCCCCATCCGGCGCTACAATGCCACGCGGTGCGGGGTCGGGGCCTCCGGCTGGGGCCGCACCGTCGGCCGGTTGTTGCGACATATTAGTGCCCCCTTGGTTAATCAGGGCCTACCGTTTCCAGAAGCTGCTGCACCACAAGCACAGCGATGGGGACAGGACCTTCGTCGCAGGCGCTCTGATGTCAGAGCGTTCACTTCCTGTCGCAGGACCTGCCGCTGAGTCAGAGCCGGGGGCGTGTCCGAGACTCTGCGCGCTTTTCAGGTACGCCCACCTTCTTCTCCAGCGCCTCAGGGCGCGAATATGGCGGCAAATATGGCGGTATTTGGCGCCAAAAGCACAAACAGTCTTTTTCACCAAAACACTCCACAGGCACACAGGGCTCGCAATGCTGCAAGTTTCGGATCCTGTTCGTGACGCCAAGTTTTGTGCTGACCCGCCACCACAATTGTGGATTACCAGGGCTATGGGGTACTCAGAGCCGAGCCCATGGAAGTCTATGGGGGTTGTCACTGGTAGCGGTGGCTCGGTCTGTGGCCCTGGCGGTCAGGGCGATGATGGGGGAATTATTTACAGGGGATTGGTAGATAACAGTTCGTGACGCCACCTGTAGTTTTCTAGTCACTAAGACCAGCGCTGCTGTAGATCTCTGAGGGGATGTTATGGCAGCTAGATGACGGGTCCCCCACAGGTGGGACTGGTCCCTCAAAGTCTATGGTTATAATGATGTAGGGTGCAGATAAATGAATCAGTCTCACACCATCCAGCGTCTTTCCATACCTTTTACTTGTCAGATGTTTAGGCAGGTCCCGGGGAGCTGGTCGGGGTGGAGAATGCACGTCTAGGTAACAGCTGAGCAGGTTAGAGGCCTCCTTAACTTCCACAGATTGTAGAAGAGTCCAACTTGCATAAAGCGTAGTTAACTCCGAATACTCCAGCTAACCCTATAGCTGTACTGCCCGGCCAACGTTGTGATGGAGCCTTCTAATGATGAAACTAAGTCCTTAATTTTGCTGATCAGGCTCAAAGTCCCTGTTCCACCTGACTCCGGTTACGTATTGACACTAAGGGCTTGCTCCTGCGACTTATAGTCCAGCGAGACTCTGGTTTTCTCGTTACTATGCCTGAATCAATAGCAACTCCTCGGTCCCCAGTGACCGGATAATTGGTGCAGGTAATTCACTACCTAAGGCACTGCTCAGTCTTCTCCACTGTGCCCTTCGCCCTGCTTTCCACTCTTAACATAGGCACTGCACACTTCCTATGGTAGTACAAGTCAATCCTTTCTTACTTCTTCCTTGGAGCTCGCTGACAGATTCTCAGTGTTCTCCTAGTTCAGGAACACATCGACTGAACTCCACTGTCCTTGAGACAGGCGACTGAAGTTTCTGCTGCTAACTCTTCTTTCCATCCAACTGTCTCTATCTTCAGGTTAAGGAACAGCTCTGACTAGGCTAGGATGAACTGGCTCACCCTTACTAGCCTCCACTTTCTGAACTGCTGACAGGAACTAACTGAGTGACTGTCTTTCACTTCCCTTCCTGGAAGACTCAGCACTAGCTGCTGTACATCACTAGCTTATATACCCCGAGGGTGTGTCTAAAGCGTGAATGGATGATGTAAGCTTTAACTGTTACCTTTCTGTGCAGACTCCAGGATTTTATGTGTGCCTTACATACCAGGGCTACACACACAGTCCGAACATGTTTCACATGAGAGTCACAGTCATTGGAAAAAATCAAGATATCATCCAAATAAACAATCAGAAATTTATCCACAAAATTCCTGAAAATATCATTCATGAAGGATTGGAAGACGGAAGGAGCATTAGTGAGCCCAAAGGGCATCACTAGATACTCAAAATGCCACTCTGGGGTATTAAACGCCGTCTTCCATTCATCCCCGTGCTTAATGCGATTAAGGTTATACGCCCCCCTGAGGTCAAGCTTGGTAAACCAACTAGCACTTTTCACCCTGGAAAACAGGTCAGAAATCAAGAGTAACGGATATTGATACTTCACAGTGATCTTATTCAAGAGACGATAATCAATACACGGCCTCAATGAACCATCCTTTTTGGCCACAAAGAAAAAACCGGCACCCAAGGGTGAAGAGGATGGTCTGATATGACCCTTCTCCAATGACTCCTTGATATAAGATCGCATAGCATCGTGTTCAGGTACAGACAAGTTAAAAAAGGTGACCTTTAGGAAATTTACCACCAGGCACTAATTCAATAGCGCAATCGTAGCTCCTGTGAGGGGGCAAAGATGCAGATTTACTTTCACTAAATACATCCGAAAAATCAGTCAAAAAGTCAGGAACATCCTGAGACTTGGGAGAGCAGAAAAAGCAGGAGTGTCGGCATTAACACATTGGCAGCCCCAACTGGTCACAGACACAGATTTCCAATCCAAAACAGGATTATGAGACTGTAACCAAGGGAAACCTAGTACAATAATGTCATGCAGATTATGCAGCACCAGAAATTTGCAGCTCTCCTGATGATCTGGTTCAACCCTCATTATCACCTGAGTAGAAAACTGGGGTTTATTCTCCGCCAAAGGGGTAGAATCAATGCCCAGTAGGGGACTAGACTTCCGCAGGGGTATCATGGGAAACCCACAACGTTTGACAAAGTCAAAATCCATCAGGTTAATAGCTGCTCCTGAATCAACAAAAGCCTGAGCAGAAAATATGGACAGGGAGCAAATCAGGGTAACAGTCGACAGAAATTTAGTCTGAACACTACCCAAGACAACTGAGCGTGCAAAACGTCTTCCCCGCTTAGGGCAGACTGAAATAGCATGAGAGGCATCACCACAGTAGAAACATAACCCATTGCGCTTTCGAAACTCATGACGCTGTGCCCCAGAAGTCACTCTATCACACTGCATGGGCTCAGAAACTGGCTCACAAGGCAACACTATCTCACGCATACCTCTGTGCTCATGCAAACATCTGTCAATTTGAATAGCCAATGACATAGAATCATTGAGACCAGAAGGAGCAGGGAATCCCACCATAACATCCTTTACAATCTCTGACAGCCCCTTCCGAAAAAGGGCTGCCAAAGCATCATCATTCCATTTGGTCAGGACTGCCCACTTTCGGAATTTCTGACAGTACAACTCAGCGTCTTCAAGACCCTGATTTAATGTCAGCAATGTTTTTTCAGCTTGATCAGTGACATTAGGTTCATCGTACAATAACCCCAGAGCCAGAAAAAATGCATCAATATCATTCAAAACAGGATCCCCAGGTGTCAGAGAAAAAGCCCAATCCTGAGGATCGCCGTGCAGGAGAGAGATGACAATTTGAACCTGCTGTGCTGCGTTACCTGAGGACTTAGGCTTTAAGGCAAAAAAACAACTTACAGTTATTTTTGAAATTCAGAAATTTAGCCCGATCCCCCAAAAACAAATCTGGCATGGGAATCCTTGGTTCCACAACCGGCAACCTAGCAAGATAGGTAGCAATACTCCGAACCTCAGTGGCAAGCTGATCCACACGGCCAGACAACTGTGCAAACTCCATTGAAAGAAAAAAAATCCTCCTCAGCACCCAGAGAAAAAGAGGGAAAAAATGCAACAGACAGGAAAAAAAAAAAAAATCTCTGACAACTTTTTTCGTTCCACACTATTTTTCCCTTCTGTGAGTACCATATAATTTTCAGTTATGGCCGGTGATACTGTTGTGTTTCGGTAGTTGGGGAGGACAGGAACAACAGCAGGGCAGCAGAACACCTGAGATGTTGGTAACTGATGGGTTGCAGATTCCTAAACTAACGACACAACTAGAGGTAGCCGTGGAGCGTTCCTACGTTGATCCTAGACGCCTCGTCACAGCCTGAGAGATAACTACACCTAAAGGCAGAAAGATGAAAGCTATCTGCCCCGGAGCAGATCCCCAAAGAAAATAGGAAGCCCCCAAACATACAATGGCGGTTAGACAAGATGAAACACAAACATAGGCAGAAAATAGATTGAGCAAACGCTGGGGCCACAAGCTGACTAAATAGGATAGGAAAGGAGAGATTACTTTCTGCAACCCAGAGAACCCTACATAAATCCAACAATTCTGATTACAAAAATACTGAGATCACACAATCTCGCCACCCACTAAATCAGATCTGTGTGAACAAAACCAAGCTGCAGCCGCTGAAAAAACAGGAAAAAGCAAATGAGCAAATAACAGTGGCTGCAGATAAACTGTGAGGAGCTCAGGCCCCAGGAGGGGACCTGGCTGACCTCCACAAAAGTGCAGAAAACAATGCAAAAAGCAAGCACAAAAAGAAAAGCAAAAAATATCTTATCTGAAAGCAGGAGATGCAGGCAAGACTCCAGCAAACTTCCAAATGAACCAGGAACCACAATTGAGACAAGAACAATTGATCACCGGCAACCATCATGGGAGGGAACTTCCCTTATATCAGACCAGTCCGTGATCCCTGATTGCCACTCCTCGCTGAAAGGTTCAGTACTGTCTGTAACCACCAGAGGGAGCCTCTGCTCAGAAACCATCTCTAGCACATTCATAACAGGACAGAGGTAGAAGAGAGTCTGAGAGTCTGTGAATGTCTAGGTGTGTGAGGTTTCTGCGAGGATGTGCCAGTGGCTGGACATAGGGGCAGGTGAAGAGGACAGGGATGAGAAGGTGAGTAGGTGGTGGTCAGATAGGGGAAGGGGAGAGGTTGTGAGATTAGATAGGGAACAGAGGCGGGTGAAGATGAAGTCTAATATACTGTATGTCCGTCTGTGTGGGTGGCTGTGGAGGACTACTGAGTAAGTCCAAAGGATGAAGTAAGTGACAGGAGTTTGGAGGCTGCTGGCTGGCGGGTGTCAATAAGGAAATTAAAAGGTAGCACACTGTAGCGCTATAGCTTGCAAACACGAAATATGAAAATATGAAAAATATGAAAAATGAATTGCATCATTACCTTAGAAATATGAAAAATTGAGAAGTCTTAGCGCATAAGATGGCCAAATTATGTGAGCCTGATAGCCACGTCAAGGCTCTTCTCGTATATCAGGTCCTAACTAATGCCAATCCTCACTTAGAAAAGTCTGTCTGCATGGGAACATATGAATCCTCTCTTCAGACTAAAATCTACATCTCTGTGGAGGGGTAATGAACATGGTGTAATTAAAAAGCCTGTGACCAACAGGTGGAGTGCTCAGGTAGAAGGTAAATGAATACATATCAAAAAACTGACCGGCACATCCAAACATAGATCCAGTGTGAACAGGTGCTAAACCTAGAGTCACCAACTCATATACATACAAGAAAAAAAGGTAGCACACTGTAGCGCTATAGCTTGCAAACACGAAATATGAAAATATGAAAAATATGAAAAATGAATTGCATCATTACCTTAGAAATATGAAAAATTGAGAAGTCTTAGCGCATAAGATGGCCAATATGTGAGCCTGATAGCCACGTCAAGGCTCTTCTCGTATATCAGGTCCTAACTAATGCCAATCCTCACTTAGAAAAGTCTGTCTGCATGGGAACATATGAATCCTCTCTTCAGACTAAAATCTACATCTCTGTGGAGGGGTAATGAACATGGTGTAATTAAAAAGCCTGTGACCAACAGGTGGAGTGCTCAGGTAGAAGGTAAATGAATACATATCAAAAAACTGACCGGCACATCCAAACATAGATCCAGTGTGAACAGGTGCTAAACCTAGAGTCACCAACTCATATACATACAAGAAAAAAGGTAGCACACTGTAGCGCTATAGCTTGCAAACACGAAATATGAAAATATGAAAAATATGAAAAATGAATTGCATCATTACCTTAGAAATATGAAAAATTGAGAAGTCTTAGCGCATAAGATGGCCAAATTATGTGAGCCTGATAGCCACGTCAAGGCTCTTCTCGTATATCAGGTCCTAACTAATGCCAATCCTCACTTAGAAAAGTCTGTCTGCATGGGAACATATGAATCCTCTCTTCAGACTAAAATCTACATCTCTGTGGAGGGGTAATGAACATGGGTAATTAAAAAGCCTGTGACCAACAGGTGGGTGCTCAGGTAGAAGTAAATGAATAAATAAAAAACTGACGCACATCCAAACATAGATCCAGTGTGAACAGGTGCTAAACCTAGAGTCACAACTCATATACATACAAGAAAAAAGGTGCATTATAGGACCGAAATAAAAATTGAAAATAGAAATAATTGCATCATCCTAAAGATTGAATTTCATATCCTTATGTATGAGCATCATTTTCTATTGTCAATATGCATCTTTGAGTGTCTGCATGGACATATATCCTTTCAGACTATTTCTTGTAGGTAATGAATGGTGTATTAAAGCCTGTGACCAAGGTGGAGTGCCGGTAGAAGTATGAATATATAAACTGACGGCACATAAACATAGATCCAGTGTGAAGTCTAACTAAGTCCCATCTAACATCAAGAAAAGGATGGCTTATTAACCGAATAGAAAATATGAATAGAAAAATAATTGCTCTTATGAGATTAATTTCCATATTCAATAGTGTGCTGATAGCCACGTCAACTCTTCTCGTATATCAGGTCCTAACTAATGCCAATCCTCACTTAGAAAAGTTGTCTGCATGGGAACATATGAATCCTCTCTTCAGACTAAAATCTACATTCTGTGGAGGGGTAATAACATGGTGTAATTAAAAAGCCTGGACCAACAGGTGGAGTGCTCAGGTAGAAGGTAATGAATACATTAAAAAATGACCGCACATCCAAAATAGATCCAGTGGAACAGGTGCTAAACTGAGTCACCCAACTATATACATACAAGAAAAAAGGATTGGCATTAGTTAGGACCTGATATACGAGAAGAGCCTTGACGTGGCTATCAGGCTCACATAATTTGGCCATCTTATGCGCTAAGACTTCTCAATTTTTCATATTTCTAAGGTAATGATGCAATTCATTTTTCATATTTTTCATATTTTCATATTTCGTGTTTGCAAGCTATAGCGCTACAGTGTGCTACCTTTTTTTCTTGTATGTATATGAGTTGGTGACTCTAGGTTTAGCACCTGTTCACACTGGATCTATGTTTGGATGTGCCGGTCAGTTTTTTGATATGTATTCATTTACCTTCTACCTGAGCACTCCAGCTGTTGGTCACAGGCTTTTTAATTACACCATGTTCATTACCCCTCCACAGAGATGTAGATTTTAGTCTGAAGAGAGGATTCATATGTTCCCATGCAGACAGACTTTTCTAAGTGAGGATTGGCATTAGTTAGGACCTGATATACGAGAAGAGCCTTGACGTGGCTATCAGGCTCACATAATTTGGCCATCTTATGCGCTAAGACTTCTCAATTTTTCATATTTCTAAGGTAATGATGCAATTCATTTTTCATATTTTTCATATTTTCATATTTCGTGTTTGCAAGCTATAGCGCTACAGTGTGCTACCTTTTTTTCTTGTATGTATATGAGTTGGTGACTCTAGGTTTAGCACCTGTTCACACTGGATCTATGTTTGGATGTGCCGGTCAGTTTTTTGATATGTATTCATTTACCTTCTACCTGAGCACTCCACCTGTTGGTCACAGGCTTTTTAATTACACCATGTTCATTACCCCTCCACAGAGATGTAGATTTTAGTCTGAAGAGAGGATTCATATGTTCCCATGCAGACAGACTTTTCTAAGTGAGGATTGGCATTAGTTAGGACCTGATATACGAGAAGAGCCTTGACGTGGCTATCAGGCTCACATAATTTGGCCATCTTATGCGCTAAGACTTCTCAATTTTTCATATTTCTAAGGTAATGATGCAATTCATTTTTCATATTTTTCATATTTTCATATTTGTGTTTGCAAGCTATAGCGCTACAGTGTGCTACCTTTTTTTCTTGTATGTATATGAGTTGGTGACTCTAGGTTTAGCACCTGTTCACACTGGATCTATGTTTGGATGTGCCGGTCAGTTTTTTGATATGTATTCATTTACCTTCTACCTGAGCACTCCACCTGTTGGTCACAGGCTTTTTAATTACACCATGTTCATTACCCCTCCACAGAGATGTAGATTTTAGTCTGAAGAGAGGATTCATATGTTCCCATGCAGACAGACTTTTCTAAGTGAGGATTGGCATTAGTTAGGACCTGATATACGAGAAGAGCCTTGACGTGGCTATCAGGCTTACATAATTTGGCCATCTTATGCGCTAAGACTTCTCAATTTTTCATATTTCTAAGGTAATGATGCAATTCATTTTTCATATTTTTCATATTTTCATATTTCGTGTTTGCAAGCTATAGCGCTACAGTGTGCTACCTTTTTTTCTTGTATGTATATGAGTTGGTGACTCTAGGTTTAGCACCTGTTCACACTGGATCTATGTTTGGATGTGCCGGTCAGTTTTTTGATATGTATTCATTTACCTTCTACTGAGCACTCCACCTGTTGGTCACAGGCTTTTTAATTACACCATGTTCATTACCCCTCCACAGAGATGTAGATTTTAGTCTGAAGAGAGGATTCATATGTTCCCATGCAGACAGACTTTTCTAAGTGAGGATTGGCATTAGTTAGGACCTGATATACGAGAAGAGCCTTGACGTGGCTATCAGGCTCACATAATTTGGCCATCTTATGCGCTAAGACTTCTCAATTTTTCATATTTCTAAGGTAATGATGCAATTCATTTTTCATATTTTTCATATTTTCATATTTCGTGTTTGCAAGCTATAGCGCTACAGTGTGCTACCTTTTTTTCTTGTATGTATATGAGTTGGTGACTCTAGGTTTAGCACCTGTTCACACTGGATCTATGTTTGGATGTGCCGGTCAGTTTTTTGATATGTATTCATTTACCTTCTACCTGAGCACTCCACCTGTTGGTCACAGGCTTTTTAATTACACCATGTTCATTACCCCTCCACAGAGATGTAGATTTTAGTCTGAAGAGAGGATTCATTTTGTTCCCATGCAGACAGACTTTTCTAAGTGAGGATTGGCATTAGTTAGGACCTGATATACGAGAAGAGCCTTGACGTGGCTATCAGGCTCACATAATTTGGCCATCTTATGCGCTAAGACTTCTCAATTTTTCATATTTCTAAGGTAATGATGCAATTCATTTTTCATATTTTTCATATTTTCATATTTCGTGTTTGCAAGCTATAGCGCTACAGTGTGCTACCTTTTTTTCTTGTATGTATATGAGTTGGTGACTCTAGGTTTAGCACCTGTTCACACTGGATCTATGTTTGGATGTGGCGGTCAGTTTTTTGATATGTATTCATTTACCTTCTACCTGAGCACTCCACCTGTTGGTCACAGGCTTTTTAATTACACCATGTTCATTACCCCTCCACAGAGATGTAGATTTTAGTCTGCAGAGAGGATTCATATGTTCCCATGCAGACAGACTTTTCTAAGTGAGGATTGGCATTAGTTAGGACCTGATATACGAGAAGAGCCTTGACGTGGCTATCAGGCTCACATAATTTGGCCATCGTATGCGCTAAGACTTCTCAATTTTTCATATTTCTAAGGTAATGATGCAATTCATTTTTCATATTTTTCATATTTTCATATTTCGTGTTTGCAAGTATAGCGCTACAGTGTGCTACCTTTTTTCTTGTATGTATATGAGTTGGTGACTCTAGGTTTAGCACCTGTTCACACTGGATCTATGTTTGGATGTGCCGGTCAGTTTTTTGATATGTATTCATTTACCTTCTACCTGAGCACTCCACCTGTTGGTCACAGGCTTTTTAATTACACCATGTTCATTACCCCTCCACAGAGATGTAGATTTTAGTCTGAAGAGAGGATTCATATGTTCCCATGCAGACAGACTTTTCTAAGTGAGGATTGGCATTAGTTAGGACCTGATATACGAGAAGAGCCTTGACGTGGCTATCAGGCTCACATAATTTGGCCATCTTATGCGCTAAGACTTCTCAATTTTTCATATTTCTAAGGTAATGATGCAATTCATTTTTCATATTTTTCATATTTTCATTATTTCGTGTTTGCAAGCTATAGCGCTACAGTGTGCTACCTTTTTTTCTTGTATGTATATGAGTTGGTGACTCTAGGTTTAGCACCTGTTCACACTGGATCTATGTTTGGATGTGCCGGTCAGTTTTTTGATATGTATTCATTTACCTTCTACCTGAGCACTCCACCTGTTGGTCACAGGCTTTTTAATTACACCATGTTCATTACCCCTCCACAGAGATGTAGATTTTAGTCTGAAGAGAGGATTCATATGTTCCCATGCAGACAGACTTTTCTAAGTGAGGATTGGCATTAGTTAGGACCTGATATACGAGAAGAGCCTTGACGTGGCTATCAGGCTCACATAATTTGGCCATCTTATGCGCTAAGACTTCTCAATTTTTCATATTTCTAAGGTAATGATGCAATTCATTTTTCATATTTTTCATATTTTCATATTTCGTGTTTGCAAGCTATAGCGCTACAGTGTGCTACCTTTTTTCTTGTATGTATATGAGTTGGTGACTCTAGGTTTAGCACCTGTTCACACTGGATCTATGTTTGGATGTGCCGGTCAGTTTTTTGATATGTATTCATTTACCTTCTACCTGAGCACTCCACCTGTTGGTCACAGGCTTTTTAATTACACCATGTTCATTACCCTCCACAGAGATGTAGATTTTAGTCTGAAGAGAGGATTCATATGTTCCCATGCAGACAGACTTTTCTAAGTGAGGATTGGCATTAGTTAGGACCTGATATACGAGAAGAGCCTTGACGTGGCTATCAGGCTTACATAATTTGGCCATCTTATGCGCTAAGACTTCTCAATTTTTCATATTTCTAAGGTAATGATGCAATTCATTTTTCATATTTTTCATATTTTCATATTTCGTGTTTGCAAGCTATAGCGCTACAGTGTGCTACCTTTTTTTCTTGTATGTATATGAGTTGGTGACTCTAGGTTTAGCACCTGTTCACACTGGATCTATGTTTGGATGTGCCGGTCAGTTTTTTGATATGTATTCATTTACCTTCTACCTGAGCACTCCACCTGTTGGTCACAGGCTTTTTAATTACACCATGTTCATTACCCCTCCACAGAGATGTAGATTTTAGTCTGAAGAGAGGATTCATATGTTCCCATGCAGACAGACTTTTCTAAGTGAGGATTGGCATTAGTTAGGACCTGATATACGAGAAGAGCCTTGACGTGGCTATCAGGCTCACATAATTTGGCCATCTTATGCGCTAAGACTTCTCAATTTTTCATATTTCTAAGGTAATGATGCAATTCATTTTTCATATTTTTCATATTTTCATATTTCGTGTTTGCAAGCTATAGCGCTACAGTGTGCTACCTTTTTTTCTTGTATGTATATGAGTTGGTGACTCTAGGTTTAGCACCTGTTCACACTGGATCTATGTTTGGATGTGCCGGTCAGTTTTTTGATATGTATTCATTTACCTTCTACTGAGCACTCCACCTGTTGGTCACAGGCTTTTTAATTACACCATGTTCATTACCCTCCACAGAGATGTAGATTTTAGTCTGAAGAGAGGATTCATATGTTCCCATGCAGACAGACTTTTCTAAGTGAGGATTGGCATTAGTTAGGACCTGATATACGAGAAGAGCCTTGACGTGGCTATCAGGCTCACATAATTTGGCCATCTTATGCGCTAAGACTTCTCAATTTTTCATATTTCTAAGGTAATGATGCAATTCATTTTTCATATTTTTCATATTTTCATATTTCGTGTTTGCAAGCTATAGCGCTACAGTGTGCTACCTTTTTTTCTTGTATGTATATGAGTTGGTGACTCTAGGTTTAGCACCTGTTCACACTGGATCTATGTTTGGATGTGCCGGTCAGTTTTTTGATATGTATTCATTTACCTTCTACTGAGCACTCCACCTGTTGGTCACAGGCTTTTTAATTACACCATGTTCATTACCCCTCCACAGAGATGTAGATTTTAGTCTGAAGAGAGGATTCATATGTTCCCATGCAGACAGACTTTTCTAAGTGAGGATTGGCATTAGTTAGGACCTGATATACGAGAAGAGCCTTGACGTGGCTATCAGGCTCACATAATTTGGCCATCTTATGCGCTAAGACTTCTCAATTTTTCATATTTCTAAGGTAATGATGCAATTCATTTTTCATATTTTTCATATTTTCATATTTCGTGTTTGCAAGCTATAGCGCTACAGTGTGCTACCTTTTTTTCTTGTATGTATATGAGTTGGTGACTTTAGGTTTAGCACCTGTTCACACTGGATCTATGTTTGGATGTGCCGGTCAGTTTTTTGATATGTATTCATTTACCTTCTACCTGAGCACTCCACCTGTTTGTCACAGGCTTTTTAATTACACCATGTTCATTACCCCTCCACAGAGATGTAGATTTTAGTCTGAAGAGAGGATTCATATGTTCCCATGCAGACAGACTTTTCTAAGTGAGGATTGGCATTAGTTAGGACCTGATATACGAGAAGAGCCTTGACGTGGCTATCAGGCTCACATAATTTGGCCATCTTATGCACTAAGACTTCTCAATTTTTCATATTTCTAAGGTAATGATGCAATTCATTTTTCATATTTTTCATATTTTCATATTTCGTGTTTGCAAGCTATAGCGCTACAGTGTGCTACCTTTTTTTCTTGTATGTATATGAGTTGGTGACTCTAGGTTTAGCACCTGTTCACACTGGATCTATGTTTGGATGTGCCGGTCAGTTTTTTGATAAATAAGGAAATTAAAGTCACCCATGATGATGGTGGAGAATGTCAGCAGAGAGAAAGTGAAGAATCCAGCTGGAGAATTAGTCAATGAAGGCAGTGGCTGAGCCCGGTGGTCGGTATATGATGGCCATTTGGAGATTAGAGGGAGAGTAGATACGGACCGAGTGGACCTCCAAGGGAGGGAGGATGAGGGAGGTGAGGGTTGGACAGGGTTGAAGGAGCAGTTATTAGAAAGAAGGAAACCCAAGCCTCCACCATGTCTGTTGCCAAAGCGAGGAGTGTGGGTGAAGTGGAGGCCACCGTAACTCAGTGCAGCAGGGGAGGCCGTGTCAGGGGGCATCAGCCAGGTCTCAGTGAGGGCCAGGAAGGAGAGGTTGAGTGAAGTAAAGAGATCGTGGATCACGTGGAGCTTGTTGCAGATGGGCGGGCGTTCCAGAGTGCTCCACAGAGAGGAAGCTGTGAGGTAGGGTTCAGTGGCACAGGTTTTAAGTGTGAGGGATTGCGGTAGTTTCTCTTACTGTGAGAAGTATAGGGGTGAGGATTAGTGGGATGTATGAGGCAGAGGGGCCAGGATTTGGGGATATGTCGCCTGCAGTGAGAAGAAGCAGAGAAAGGGAAAGCAGGTGGGTGAAGGAGAGTGACCGGCTTACATTATATTTTATTGGGAGATGTCTGAGGTTAAGAAGCAGGTCTGCAGATGAGGCGATGTAGGGGGGTAAGAGAGAGGGGGAGACAGTTATTTGGTTCGAGCTTGCAGGGGTTTTGGGATAGCGAAGGAGAGTGAAGATTAGTGGAGCAAAAATGGTGAGGGCAAATGTAAACATAGTTAAAGAGCAGGGTAAGAAGAGAAGGAAAGTAAAATTAGAAGACAGTGATTATTCTTACCTTCTAACTGATTTCTGGACTATTTCTGGTATATTGATATATGTCACACTTAAAATGATGTCACATCTGACCAAGGCCATATCTGACCTGCTGCATTCAACTTATACCATTCAAATGTCAATGAAATTAAGCCAGGTGTGAGAGAGGGGAGGAGAAAGGAGCAGGAGGACAGTTCACAGCAGGGAGCAATTAACAGATTGCAGTTAATAGAATATTTGCCTAGCATCAAAGCTGAAGAAAGACAGATTAAGATGGAGGAATAGGCTTAAGGGTATGCCACACTAAACAAGATCGCTAACGAGATCACTAAAATACATCACTATTTAGCGATCTCGTTAGTGACGCTGTTGTGTGTGGCATGTAGCAACGACGTGGCCCCTGCTGTGATCTCGCTGATCGTTCACTAGAGTTCTGGACCGTATTTTGATCGTTGGCGTCCCGCTGGTGAGCCTATATCGCTGTGTCTGGCACGTTTTGTGAACGATGTGATCTGTTTTTTACATCGCAAAGTCGTTAAGGAGATCGCTAACCGCTTATGCGTCGCTAACGAGATCGCTAAGTGTGGCAGCTACTAGCGACATTAAAACGATCACAAAAACTATCGCATTAGTATGCGTCGTTATCGTGATCGTTAGCGGGAGCGTTTAGTGTGGCAGTACCGTTAGGAGTGAGGATCACACACATATCAATATGCATTCAATAAATCTGAAGTATGCTACATGGAATTAAAATCAGGGAAAAAGCAGCAGCGTACCAGTTAAAACAGAAAAAGAGGAGTACATAGGATTCTGGGGTACAGTGGGTATTCTGGATTGAGAGATGGAGCAGGCGTACCAGTTAAAATAGAAAAAGAGGAGTACATAGGATTTTGGGGTGCAGTGGGTATTCCGGTTTGAGAGATGGTTCAGACGTACCTGTGGATGAAAGTAGATGGATCAGGACATGACAGCATGAAGGGGAATATACCATGCGCTATTATTCAGTTATATTTCGGATGTAACACTTCAAAGATGTCACACTTAAAATGATGTCGCATCTGACCAAGTTCTATATCTGACTATATACACCTGATATCTTGTGATACAGTACCCTTTTTCAGCTTTTTATATTCTTGTCTAATCCATACTGAGCCTGTGAGCGTCTGTGTGTTACTCCTGAAATATATACGGAGAATTACAATTTTCCACTATACTATATACACCTGGTATCTTGTGATACAGTACCCTTTTTCTGCTTTTTATATTCTGGTCTAATCCATACTGAGCCTGTGAGCTTCTGAGTGATACTCCGGAAATATATACTGAGATTTAAAATTACCCCAAAACTATATACACCTGGTATCTTCTGATACAGTACCCTTTTTCAGCTTTTTATACTCTTGTCTAATCCATACTGAACCTGTGAGCGTCTGTGTGTTACTCCTGAAATATATACGGAGAATTATAATTTTTTCACTATACTATAAACACCTGGTATCTGGTGATACAGTACCCTTTTTCTGCTTTTTATATTCTGGTCTAATCCATACTGAGCCTGTGAGCGTCTGTGTGTTACTGCGGAAATATATACGGAGATTTACAATTACACCTAGACTGTATACAGCTGTACGCTTGTGATACAGTACCCTTTTTCAGCTTTTTATATTCTTGTCTAATCCATACTGAGCCTGAGAGCTAGAGATGAGCGGTGTTCGAAAGCGAACTGTTCGCCAATTTCAAATTCGAGCTGTTTTGGGTGGTGTTCGAGCCGGTCGACGAACCCAAACGATTTTGAAAAAATCCGGCTGTTCGAGGTTATGTTCGATAACTGTTCATGCACCTAAATCGTCACTGGATTTTTTCACAGTAATGCTGAGAATCACTGTTAATACACAGTTTGAGTGTACAGCGGGGCGGGGGGAGGGGCATGGGATGGATCTCTGCAGAAATAATGAAGATCTCCATTTTTTTTTCTCTTTCCCACATTTCCAGTGGGCGGTGCAGTCTGTCAGCCTATCAGCAGCGCACACATGGAGCTAAGTGCTTTTTTTTCACACAAGCAAGGGCATGTGTCATTGGCTGTGTATGTCACAAGTCCTTGCCCTATAAGACCCAGTCATTTCCCCCCTCACCACCATTTTCTCACTGCTGCAGGACAGTGTTAGACGGCACTGCTGCTGCTGTTAGCGTTATCTTTCTAACAGTGACTGTGAAGCGAATTTGCAGTTAGACAGGAAGGTTTAGGGAGTAGGGAGGGACTAGTTTGTAATTGCAGCCCTTTTAAGGGCTAGGTTACAGCAGTTCCTAGCATTTTTAGCAGGCAGGTCTGTGCTCTAAATAGACAGATAGGTCAACTTGGGAGTAGTGACTATTTGTAATTGCAGCCCTTTTGAGGGCTAGGTTACATCAGTTGCTATCATTTTTTGCCAGCTCCACCAGCGTTGAAATACTCATAATTTTTGGCTGCATCTTGCCTGTAATATAATTGTGGGCATAGTAGCAGTCTGTGGTACTCATTGTATTAGGCCATCTATACAAAGCTCCACCAGCGTTGAAATACTCATAATTTTTTGCTGCATCTTGCCTGTAGAATAATTGTGGGCATAGCAGCAGTCTGTGGTACTCATTGTATTAGGCCATCTACACAAAGCTCCACCAGCCTTAAAAAAAAAAAAAGAATTTCTCTCTGCATCTTGCCTGGACAATAATTTTGGGCATAGTAGCAGTGTGTGGTACTATCTATATTAGGCCATCTATACAAAGCTCCACCAGCGTTGAAATACTCATAATTTTTGACTGCATCTTGCCTGTAATATAATTGTGGGCATAGTAGCAGTGTGTGGTACACAATGTATTAGGCCATGTATACAAAGCTCCACCAGCGTTGAAATACTCATAATTTTTTGCTGCATCTTGCCTGTAGAATAATTGTGGGCATAGTAGCAGTCTGTGGTTCTCATTGTATTAGGCCATCTATACAAAGCTCCACCATTGTTGAAATACTCATAATTTTGGCTGCATCTTGCCTGTAATATAATTGTGGGCATATTAGCAGTCTGTGGTACTCATTGTATTAGGCCATCTATACAAAGCTCCACCAGCGTTCAAATACTCCTAATTTCTGGCTCCATCTTGCCTGTAATATAATTGTGGGCATAGTAGCAGTCTGTGGTACTCATTGTATTAGGCCATCTATACAAAGCTCCACCAGCCTTAAAAAAAAAAAAAAAGAATTTCTCTCTGCATCTTGCCTGGACAATAATTTTGGGCATAGTAGCAGTGTGTGGTACTATCTCTATTAGGCCATCTATACAAAGCTCCACCAGCGTTGAAATACTCATAATTTTTGACTGCATCTTGCCTGTAATATAATTGTGGGCATAGTAGCAGTGTGTGGTACACATTGTATTAGGCCATGTATACAAAGCTCCACCAGCATTGAAATACTCATAATTTTTGGCTGCATCTTGTCTGTAATATAATTGTGGGCATAATAGCAGTCTGAGGTACTCATTGTATTAGGCCATCTATACAAAGCTCCACCAGCGTTGAAATACTCATAATTTTTTTGCTGCATCTTGCCTGTAGAATAATTGTGGGCATAGTAGCAGTCTGTGGTACTCATTGTATTAGGCCATCTATACAAAGCTCCACCAGCGTTCAAATACTCCTAATTTCTGGCTCCATCTTGCCTGTAATATAATTGTGGGCATAGTAGCAGTCTGTGGTACTCATTGTATTAGGCCATCTAAAATAAGCTCCACCAGCTTTCAAATTAATAATAATTTTTGTTCTCTCTGAACATGTGTTCAGCGCTGATGGTGGTGTGCTGAGTCTCACAGATAAGCGCACGCGACTGTCCACTGACAATGTAGACAGACTCACGTTCATAAAGATGAACAAATCATGGATCCGCAAGGAATTTTCTACCCCTGTGTCATCCTGGGGAGAGTAAAAGCTTGAGGATTTGGTAAAATCACCTCACCAACCATTTTAAGCAACTCTGGGGCAATTAATGCTACTTATGTGGTGTCTGTGCCCCAAATTATTGGAAAAAATGGAGACTCTTTTTGGAGTCCCCTTGCTGTGTTTTACGTGACGTTGGCATCGTCAATTATAGGTGGGTTGGGTCTTTCCCCACCCCCCTTTTAACCGTAAGAAACTACATACACTATGGCTTGGGGTAACACAGATGGTTGAGTGTGAAGACTAGAGCTGTTTACTCATACTATAGCCTGGGAATCAGAGGTCTGCTCCAAAGCTTGAGTGTCTGCTAGTCAGCGGAGTAGCCACCGGCTGTAGATCTAATTACAAATTTTTAACTGCATCTAACCCAGACAATAATTTTGGGCCTAGTAGCAGTGTCTGCTAGTCAGCGGAGTAGCCACAGGCTGTAGATCTAATTACAAATTTTTAACTGCATCTAACCCAGACAATAATTTTGGGCCTAGTATCAGTGTCTGCTAGTCAGCGGAGTAGCCACCGGCTGTAGATCTAATTGCAAATTTTTAACTGCATCTAGCCCAGACAATAATTTTAGGCCTAGTAGCAGTGTCTGCTAGTCAGCGGATTAACCCAGCTGTTAAGCAAGCTACACCACCTGTAGTTTGGACACTTAATTTTTTCAAAGGAAATGCTTCGGGCCCCCGGGACAATCAGTGAAGAGCATCGGGGAGGCACCCCAAGGCACAGGGGCTGTGAGTGTCGGTAGGACGCCTTGCGGTGGACCGCCAAGCTCGATCTTTATAAAAGCTTTTTAACTGCAGCAGCTTTACTGGACGCTACTGGAGCTGGCATTGCCGCGGCTGCTGGCATGAGACTTGCCCTCCAATAGATCCTTGTAAAAGGATTTAAAGTGTACTCATTCAAATTAGAGAGATAATTTAAATTAAAAACATTAGACCTGCCTCCACCGCAAGGGGGCTCGCTCGACCCACCAGCGGACAGGCACCAGTATTAGAAGAGGGGGGCTGGCCGTCAGGGTCCACCGCAGCTCTGGCACAAACCCGGCAACACGCAGGTCGCATGGGCAGGAACGGACTGGCCGTGTTGGCTTTGCACTTTTTTTGGTTTTAGAAGGGCATGACATGCCTATATCTGTGTCTCCCCCTCCTTTTACTCCTCCACCTCTTTTCGCATGACTATATGTACTTGTCACTTTTCCATCTGTTAGTTGTGTCTTCTGAGCAATTTGTCAGCTTTTTGACACCTTTGAAGTGTTTTCTATGTGTTTTCTATGTGTTTGTATGTGTTTTCGTTTGCCTGCCATTGGTTTTAACGATGTTCGACGATGTTCGACGAACAGTTCGTTGAACACACGACTGTTCGGCGAACCAAACCGAACTCGAACACTCTGGGGGTGGCTCATCACTACTGAGAGCATCTGTGTGTGACTCCTGAAATATATACAGAAATTTAAAATTACCCCAACACTATATACACCTGGTATCTTCTGATACAGTACCCTTTTTCTGCTTTTTATACTCTTGTCTAATCCATACTGAACCTGTGAGCGTCTGTGTATTACTCCTGAAATATATACGGAGAATTATAATTTTTTCACCATACTATAAACACCTGGTATCTGGTGATACAGTACCCTTTTTCTGCTTTTTATATTCTGGTCTAATCCATACTGAGCCTGTGAGCGTCTGTGTGTTACTGGGGAAATATATACGGAGATTTACAATTACACCTAGACTGTATACAGCTGTACGCTTGTGATACAGTACCCTTTTTCAGCTTTTTATATTCTTGTCTAATCCATACTGAGCCTGAGAGCTAGAGATTAGCGGTGTTCGAAAGCGAACTGTTCGCCAATTTCAAATTCGAGCTGTTTTGGGTGGTGTTCGAGCCGGTCGACGAACCCAAACGATTTTGAAAAAATCCGGCTGTTCGAGGTTATGTTCGATAACTGTTCATGCACCTAAATCGTCACTGGATTTTTTCACAGTAATGCTGAGAATCACTGTTAATACACAGTTTGAGTGTACAGCGGGGCGGGGGGAGGGGCATGGGATGGATCTCTGCAGAAATAATGAAGATCTCCATTTTTTTTTCTCTTTCCCACATTTCCAGTGGGCGGTGCAGTCTGTCAGCCTATCAGCAGCGCACACATGGAGCTAAGTGCTTTTTTTTCACACAAGCAAGGGCATGTGTCATTGGCTGTGTATGTCACAAGTCCTTGCCCTATAAAACCCAGCCATTTCCCCCCTCACCACCATTTTCTCACTGCTGCAGCACAGTGTTAGACGGCACTGCTGCTGCTGTTAGCGTTATCTTTCTAACAGTGACTGTGAAGCGAATTTGCAGTTAGACAGGAAGGTTTAGGGAGTAGGGAGGGACTAGTTTGTAATTGCAGCCCTTTTAAGGGCTAGGTTACAGCAGTTCCTAGCATTTTTAGCAGGCAGGTCTGTGCTCTAAATAGACAGATAGGTCAACTTGGGAGTAGTGACTATTTGTAATTGCAGCCCTTTTGAGGGCTAGGTTACATCAGTTGCTATCATTTTTTGCCAGCTCCACCAGCGTTGAAATACTCATAATTTTTGGCTGCATCTTGCCTGTAATATAATTGTGGGCATAGTAGCAGTCTGTGGTACTCATTGTATTAGGCCATCTATACAAAGCTCCACCAGCGTTGAAATACTCATAATTTTTTGCTGCATCTTGCCTGTAGAATAATTGTGGGCATAGTAGCAGTCTGTGGTTCTCATTGTATTAGGCCATCTATACAAAGCTCCACCATTGTTGAAATACTCATAATTTTGGCTGCATCTTGCCTGTAATATAATTGTGGGCATAGTAGCAGTGTGTGGTACACATTGTATTAGGCCATGTATACAAAGCTCCACCAGCGTTGAAATACTCATAATTTTTTGCTGCATCTTGCCTGTAGAATAATTGTGGGCATAGTAGCAGTCTGTGGTTCTCATTGTTTTAGGCCATCTATACAAAGCTCCACCATTGTTGAAATACTCATAATTTTGGCTGCATCTTGCCTGTAATATAATTGTGGGCATATTAGCAATCTGTGGTACTCATTGTATTAGGCCATCTATACAAAGCTCCACCAGCGTTCAAATACTCCTAATTTCTGGCTCCATCTTGCCTGTAATATAATTGTGGGCATAGTAGCAGTCTGTGGTACTCATTGTATTAGGCCATCTATACAAAGCTCCACCAGCCTTAAAAAAAAAAAAAAGAATTTCTCTCTGCATCTTGCCTGGACAATAATTTTGGGCATAGTAGCAGTGTGTGGTACTATCTCTATTAGGCCATCTATACAAAGTTCCACCAGCGTTGAAATACTCATAATTTTTTACTGCATCTTGCCTGTAATATAATTGTGGGCATAGTAGCAGTGTGTGGTACACATTGTATTAGGCCATGTATACAAAGCTCCACCAGCGTTGAAATACTCATAATTTTTGGCTGCATCTTGTCTGTAATATAATTGTGGGCATAATAGCAGTCTGAGGTACTCATTGTATTAGGCCATCTATACAAAGCTCCACCAGCGTTGAAATACTCATAATTTTTTTGCTGCATCTTGCCTGTAGAATAATTGTGGGCATAGTAGCAGTCTGTGGTACTCATTGTATTAGGCCATCTATACAAAGCTCCACCAGCGTTCAAATACTCCTAATTTCTGGCTCCATCTTGCCTGTAATATAATTGTGGGCATAGTAGCAGTCTGTGGTACTCATTGTATTAGGCCATCTATACTAAGCTCCACAAGCTTTCAAATTAATAATAATTTTTGTTCTCTCTGAACATGTGTTCAGCGCTGATGGTGGTGTGCTGAGTCTGACAGATAAGCGCACGCGACTGTCCACTGACAATGTAGACAGACTCACGTTCATAAAGATGAACAAATCATGGATCCGCAAGGAATTTTCTACCCCTGTGTCATCCTGGGGAGAGTAAAAGCTTGAGGATTTGGTAAAATCACCTCACCAACCATTTTAAGCAACTCTGGGGCAATTAATGCTACTTATGTGGTGTCTGTGCCCCAAATTATTGGAAAAAATGGAGACTCTTTTTGGAGTCCCCTTGCTGTGTTTTACGTGACGTTGGCATCGTCAATTATAGGTGGGTTGGGTCTTTCCCCACCCCCCTTTTAACCGTAAGAAACTACATACACTATGGCTTGGGGTAACACAGATGGTTGAGTGTGAAGACTAGAGCTGTTTACTCATACTATAGCCTGGGAATCAGAGGTCTGCTCCAAAGCTTGAGTGTCTGCTAGTCAGCGGAGTAGCCACCGGCTGTAGATCTAATTACAAATTTTTAACTGCATCTAACCCAGACAATAATTTTGGGCCTAGTAGCAGTGTCTGCTAGTCAGCGGAGTAGCCACAGGCTGTAGATCTAATTACAAATTTTTAACTGCATCTAACCCAGACAATAATTTTGGGCCTAGTATCAGTGTCTGCTAGTCAGCGGAGTAGCCACCGGCTGTAGATCTAATTGCAAATTTTTAACTGCATCTAGCCCAGACAATAATTTTAGGCCTAGTAGCAGTGTCTGCTAGTCAGCGGATTAACCCAGCTGTTAAGCAAGCTACACCACCTGTAGTTTGGACACTTAATTTTTTCAAAGGAAATGCTTCGGGCCCCCGGGACAATCAGTGAAGAGCATCGGGGAGGCACCCCAAGGCACAGGGGCTGTGAGTGTCGGTAGGACGCCTTGCGGTGGACCGCCAAGCTCGATCTTTATAAAAGCTTTTTAACTGCAGCAGCTTTACTGGACGCTACTGGAGCTGGCATTGCCGCGGCTGCTGGCATGAGACTTGCCCTCCAATAGATCCTTGTAAAAGGATTTAAAGTGTACTCATTCAAATTAGAGAGACAATTTAAATTAAAAACATTAGACCTGCCTCCACCGCAAGGGGGCTCGCTCGACCCACCAGCGGACAGGCACCAGTATTGGAAGAGGGGGGCTGGCCGTCAGGGTCCACCGCAGCTCTGGCACAAACCCGGCAACACGCAGGTCGCATGGGCAGGAACGGACTGGCCGTGTTGGCTTTGCACTTTTTTTGGTTTTAGAAGGGCATGACATGCCTATATCTGTGTCTCCCCCTCCTTTTACTCCTCCACCTCTTTTCGCATGACTATATGTACTTGTCACTTTTCCATCTGTTAGTTGTGTCTTCTGAGCAATTTGTCAGCTTTTGGACACCTTTGAAGTGTTTTCTATGTGTTTTCTATGTGTTTGTATGTGTTTTCGTTTGCCTGCCATTGGTTTTAACGGTGTTCGACGATGTTCGACGAACAGTTCGTTGAACACACGACTGTTCGGCGAACCGAACCGAACTCGAACACTCTGGGGGTGGCTCATCACTACTGAGAGCATCTGTGTGTGACTCCTGAAATATATACAGAAATTTAAAATTACCCCAACACTATATACACCTGGTATCTTCTGATACAGTACCCTTTTTCTGCTTTTTATATTCTGGTCTAATCCATACTGAGCCTGTGAGCGTCTGTGTGTTACTGCGGAAATATATACGGAGAATTACAATTTTTCACTATACTATATACACCTGGTATCTTGTGATACAGTATCCTTTTTCTGCTTTTTAGTTTCTGGTCTAATCCATGCTGAGCCTGTGAGCTTCTGAGTGATACTCCGGAAATATATACTGAGATTTAAAATTACCCCAACACTATATACACCTGGTATCTACTGATACAGTACCCTTTTTCAGCTTTTTATACTCTTGTCTAATCCATACTACTTCCAGACTGTATACAGCTGTACGCTTGTGACACAGTACCTTTTTTCTGCTTTTATATTCTTGTCTAATCCATACTGAGCCTGAGAGCGTCTGTGTGTGACTCCTGAAATATATACGGATATTTAAAATTACCCTAACACTATATACACCTGGTATCTTCTGATACAGTACCCTTTTTCAGCTTTTTAAATTCTTGTCTAATCCATACTGAGCCTGAGAGCGTCTGTGTGTGACTCCTGAAATATATACGGAGAATTACAATTTTTTCACTTTACTATATACATCTGGTATCTGGTGTACAGTACCCTTTTCAGCTAATTATTTTCTTGTCTAATCCATAATGAGACTGAGAGCTTCTGTGTGTGACTCCTGAAATACAGTACAGACCAAAAGTTTGGACACACCTTCTCATTCAAAGATTTTTCTGTATTTTCATGGCTTTGAAAATTGTAGAATCACACTGAAGGCATCAAAACTATGAATTAACACATGTGGAATTATACATTACACTTTACAAAAAAGTGTGAAACAACTGAAAATATGTCTTATATTCTAGGTTCTTCAAAGTAGCCACCTTTTGCTTTAATTACTGCTTTGCACGCAGAAAAGGTGAACGGATGGATTCTACATGCCTGGTTCCCACCGTGAAGCATGGAGGAGGTGGTGTGATGGTGTGGGGTTGCTTTGCTGGTGACACTGTTGGGGATTTATTCAAAATTGAAGGCAAAGTGAACCAGAATGGCTACCACAGCATCTTGGAGCAGCATGCTATTACTTCCGGTTTGCTTTTAGTTGGACCATCATTTATTTTTCAACAGGACAATGACCCCAAACACACCTCCAGGCTGTGTAAGGGCTATTTGACCAAGAAGGAGAGTGATTGGGTGCTACGCCAGATGACCTGGTCTCCACAGTCACCAGACCTGAACCCAATCGAGATGGTTTGGGGTGAGCTGGACCGCTCACTCCTTCAATTTTGAATAAATCCCCAACAGTGTCACCAGCAAAGCACCCCCACACCATCACACCATCTCCTCCATGCTTCACGGTGGGAACTAGGCATCTAGAGTCCCGCCGTTCACCTTTTCTGAGTGCAAAGCAGTAATCAAAGCAAAAGGTGGCTACTTTGAAGAACCTAGAATATAAGACATATTTTCAGTTGTTTCACACTTTTTTTGTAAAGTGTAATGTATAATTCCACATGTGTCAATTCATAGTTTTGATGCCTTCAGTGTGACTCTACAATTTTCATAGTCATGAAAATACAGAAAATCTTTGAATGAGAAGGTGTGTCCAAACTTTTGGTCTGTACTGTATATACGGAGATTTAAAATTACCCCAACACTAAATACACCTGGTATCTTCTGATACAGTACCCTTTTTCAGTTTTTTATACTCTTGTCTAATCCATACTGAGCCTGAGAGCGTCTGTGTGTGACTCCTGAAATATATACAGAGATTTACAATTTTCCCCTTCACCGTATACAGCTGTACGTTTCTGATACAGTACCATATATCTGCTGTTCTTTTTGGTACATTTTCCCAAACATGAGGAAGTATGGTGGAAGAGGCCGCGGACGTGGTCAGGGGGGCCAGCTGGTACTGATGGCGGTGGTGGTGCATCTGCTGGTAGTGCCAAAAGCACAATAGCACCTAAGGCAGGAGGTGTTGAGCCTGCGTCATCGTCTGGCTCAAGAAGGGCTGAAAGGCTCCCTGTTCTGGGAGTAGGTAAACCGCTTTTAAAGCCGGAGCAACCGGAACAGGTTTTGGCTCACATTGCCAAAACAGCCTCCAGCTCTAGCGCCTCCTCTTCTGAAGTTTCAAAATATACAAGCACTGAGTCGTCAGTGCAGGCTCCTGGTCAGGAACAACACCTTTCCTTGTGTCCTTCACCCCCACCAAAAGTGAAGGATGCGGCAGGCCACACTTCAGATTACTCCATGGAGATCTTTTCACAAACCATGCCTGGGTTATCAAGTCAAATCCTGAATTCTCCAGTCCAAGATGAATCTGACATGGAGTGCACTGATGCACAGCCACTGCTAGATCATTCTGCTGGTACATTGACCCAGAGCACTAAATTGCCCTCGCAGTCTACTGAGCCAGAATCTGACCCTGATGAAACTCAGGTGCCCCTTCCCGCATACTATACCACCTTACATGGTGACATAGAGGAAGGTGCAGATGAAATTGAAGAGGAGGTGATGGATGACCCAGTTGTTGACCCGGATTGGCATTCATTGAGGGAAGAGGGTGCCACTAGCAATAGCTCAGAAGAGGAGAAGGATCGGCAGCAGGCATCGACATCGCAGCAGCAGTTATCTGGCAGGCCCATAGCTGTCCAAAAACGTATTCAAAAAACAAAAAGAGTTGCAGGACAGCTTGGCCAGACGGTCAAATTAGCACAGCGTGCCAGCCCTGAAAATTTATATCATAGTAGAAAGAGTGCAGTGTGGCACTTTTTTGACCAAAATCCTATTGATGAGGCAAAGGTTATCTGTAAGAAGTGCGGAAGGACCTTTAGCCGAGGGAAAAATCTCTGAAATTTGAATACCAGCTGTTATGCTTACACATTTTATCACCATGCACTTGCAAGCGTGGATAGACTACAAAACCTCAGGTAGCACATGTGCACCTGCTCCGCCTGAAGCTAGCCAGCAACGCTCCATCGCTTCCCCCACTGTAAGCCCACCGGTAAGCACACCACCAGCAAGAAATGTTGTCGTCACAAGGCCAAAGCAGTCAGGGAATCACAATGTTTTTGAAATGAAAGACTGAATCTAGGCCATCACCACCACCACCAACCCCCTCTCAGTCCGCCATTTCCACCGCTAGTTCACCCATATGCAGCTCTCAAGTCCAGCTCACCCTAGCAAACACTCTGAGTAGGACAAGAAAGTACTCATCCTCTCATCCGAGTACACTGGCTTTGAACGCCTACATTGCCAAACTGATCTCATTAGAGATGATGCCCTTCCGTTTGGTTGCAAGCGCAGTGTTCTGAGAGCTCATGGCCTATGCTGTCCCATGCTATGACCTACCCAGTCGGCACTTCTTTTCTAGAAAAGCCATCCCTGCCCTCCACCTGCATGTGAAAGACCGCATTGTCCATGCACTCAAACAATCAGTGAGTAGAAAGGTGCACCTCACAACAGATGCATTGGCCAGTAGGCATGGCCAGGGCCGTTATGTGTCCATCACTGTGCACTGGGTTAATGTGGTGGATGCAGGGTCCACAGTGGACAGCGTCAGTGGGACAGTGCTGTCTAGCCCACGGTATAGGCAACAGTTGGCTGTAGGCGTTCGACCCTCCTCCTCCTCTAGAAGCAAAAGCTCGTCGACAGAGCGCAGTCGTACGAGCACTCCATCCGCAGCTGCCAGTGTTGCACACGAGGTGTCCCACTATCGAGCAGCTAGTGGTAAGCGTCAGCAGGCTATTTTAAAGATGATGTCTTTGGGCGACAACAGACACACCGCGGAGGTACTGGCTGACTACTTGCAGCGAGAAACTGAGTCATGGCTGGGCAGTCTACATCTTGAGCCAGGCAAGGTAGTCAGTGATATCGGCCGTAATTTTGTGGTGGCCATAGCCCTGGCAAAACTCAGACACATACCTTGCCTGGCTCACACCTTGAACCTGGTGATGCAGTGCTTCATAAATAATTATCCAGAGTTAACAGCCCTGCTCCATAAGGTGCGAAGACTTTGCTCGCACATCCGTTGCTCACCCGTAGACTCCAGTCGTATGCAGAGGCTGCACCGATCGCTCCACCTCCCCAAGCACCGCCTAATCATAGACGTTGCAACAAGGTGGAACTCCACCATGCATATGGTTGAGAGGCTGTGCGAACAGAGGCAGGCTGTAATGCATTTGTCTGAGGATACATGGGCAGGCAGTTTGAGGGCAGACATGGAGTTGTCAGGTGTGCAGTGGTCAAAGTGCAGTGTTTTGAGGAATGCACACGGCTGGTAAGCGCAGACGACGCCATCATAAGCATGAGCATCCCACTTATGTGTCTGCTCATGCAAACTTTGACGCACATTAAGGATCAGGCGTCCGCAGCGGAGGAGGAAGAGGAGGAGGAGGGAAGCCTTGATGACAGCCAGCCATTGTCTACTCAGGGAACTGTACTGGACGATGTGAAGGAAAAAGGAAGAGGAGGAGGATGAGGGGGAGGATTATTTTGGGGAGGAGGATGCTTCTCAGGGGGCAAGAGAAAATGTTGGCTTGCCAAGGTCAGGTACAGGGTTTGTGCGTGACTGGAGGATGTGGATTTGGCAGAAAGTGCTCCTCCACCCACCACTGGCAGTGCATCATTGACACCTGGAATATTGGCCCACATGTCTGATTATGTATTGCTTATCCTAAAAAGGGACCCCCGCATTGCCAAAATTATGAAGGATGACGACTAGTGGTTGGCCAGCATCCTCGATCCACGCTATAAAGGCAAATTACAGAACATCATGCCACAGGAGAACCTAGAGCTAATATTGGCAAACAAACAAGCAACTCTGGTAAACCATTTGTTAGAGGCATTCCCAGCACACAGCAGCGGTGCAGGTTCTACCACGAGCCGTACTGGGCCAAATTAAAGAGGTGTTCGTGGTGCACACAGCCGAACTGGCGTTGGAGACAGGGGTTTCATAACCATGCTGTAGACTGACTTCTTGAGCACCGCTCACACGACTGTTAATACTGAATTGATTGCAACAAACAGGAGACAGCAGTTGTCAACTATGGTTCAAAATTACCTCTCCTCCCCTATCGATGTTCTCCCTCACAGTTCATTCCCCTTTGACTACTGAGCCTGTAAACTGGACACCTGGCCTGAATTGGCACAATATGCCTTACAGGAGCTCGCTTGCCCTGCTGGTAGTGTGCTATCAGAAATAATCTTCAGTGCTGCAGGATCAATCCTGACAGAAAGAAGGACCCGGCTGTCGACCAAAAATGTTGGTGATCTCACCTTCATTAAAATGAACCATGCATGGGTTTCAAAGGATTTTGTCCCACCTTCCCCTGATGACACATAGGTTGCTAGCAAAATGGCTCGCTTTGTCCTCCTCTTCCTCCGACTTCTCCAATTCCTCCATTTGTAGCTGCTGAACGTCCTGCCTACACCTCAACATATGCCAGTTTTTCCACCTCCCTAACTGGGCTGTACCCCCCCAAGGCCAGCGTCAGCACCTGGCGCACCCAGACAAGTGGCGGTGCCCTGAGCAGGTGGGGGGCCCACTCGTGGGCGACGGCACTGGCACAAGGCCCCTCATAGTGCGCCGGTTTCTCTGACCGTGGGGGGCCCACTCGCAGTCAGAGACACCGTCGTACTACGAAGGGCCCTGTGCCAGTGCAGTTGCCCACGAGTGGGCCCCCCTGCTTGCTCAGGGCACCAGCACTTGCAATACTTACCTCTCCCTGCTCCACCGCTGTGACCTCTTCCGCGTTTCCTGACAGTGACATTCAGGTCAGAGAGCGTGATGACATCACGTCTGTACGCCCTCTGCCTGAACAGTCCAAGTGCAGAAAGCTGGAAGATGGCGACGCTGAGGAGTCTAGAGTAGAGCAGTGCCCAGCGAGGAGAGGTATTTCATTTTTTTAATGTTTGGAGCAATATATGGGGAGCATTATACACTGGAGAATTATATATGGGGCCCATCAAACACTTGAGCATCATAGATAGGGCCCATTATACACTGGAGCATCATATGGGGCCCATTATATATGGTGCATTATATGGGCCCATCATACACTGGAGCATTATAAATGGGGCCCATCATACACTGGAGCATCATCCATGGGGCCCATCATACACCTGCGCAATAAAAATGGGGCCCATCATACACTGGAGCATTATAAATGTGGCCCATCATACACTGGAGCATTATAAATGGGGCCCATTATATATGGGGCATTATACACTGTTTGCATAATTTTTATTAGGCAAGTTGTATTTGAGAGAATTCTTTTTATTATTGAACAACGACTATGTTCTCAATCAAACCAAAAGACTTATAAATATCAAAGCTTAATATTTTTGGAAGTTGGAGTGGGTTTTTTTTTAGATTTGGCTATCTTAGGAGGATATCTGTTTGTGCAGGTAACTATTGCTGTGCAGAATTATTACGCAACTTAATAAAAACCAAATATATACCCATCTCACTTGTTTGTTTTCACCAGGTAAACCAATATAACACAAAATTTAGAAATAAACATTTCTGACATTAAAAGCCAAAAAAGGGACCAACATAGCCACCTTTCTTTACGATGACACTCAAAAGCCTTCCATCCATAGATTCTGTCAGTTGCTTGAGCTGTTTACGATCAACATTGCGTGCAGCAGCCACCACAGCCTCCCTGACACTGTTCTGAGAGGTGTAATGTTTTCACTCCCTGTAGATCTCACATTTTATGAGGGACCACAGGTTCTCTATGGGGTTCAGATCAGGTGAACAAGGGGGCTTTGTCATTATTTTTCTTCTTTTAGACCTTTACTGGGCAGCCACGCTGTGGAGTATTTGGATGCATGTAATGAAGCATTGTCCTGCATGAAAATCATGTTTTTCTTGAACGATACTGTCTTCTTCATGTTCCACTGCTTGAAGAAGGTGTCTTCCAGAAACTGGCAGTAAGTCTGGGAGTTGAGCTTCACTCTATCCTCAATCCGAAAAGGTCCCATAAGTTCATCTTTGATGATACCAACACATACCAGTACCCCACCTCCACCTTGTTGGTGTCTGAGTCAGAGTGGAGCTCTCTGGCCTTTACTGATCCAGCCTCTGGCCCATCCATCTGGCCCATCAAGAGTCACTCTTATTTCATCAGTCCATAAAACCTTACAAAAATCTGTCTTAACATATTTCTTGGCCCAGTCTTGACGTTTTATCTTATGTTTCTTGTTCAAAGGTGGTCGTTTTCCAGCCTTTCTTACCTTGGCCATGTCCCTGAGTATGGCACACCTTGTGCTTTTTGATACTCCAGTAATGTTGCAGCTCTGAAATATGGCAAAACTGGTGGCAAATGGCATCTTGGCAGCTTCACGCTTGATTTTCCTCAATTCATGGGCAGTTATTTTGAGCATTTTTTTTATCAACACGCTTCTTGCAACCCTGTTGGCTATTTGAATATGAAACGCTTAATTGTTCAGTGATCACGCTTCAAAAGTTTGGCAATTTCAAGACTGCTGCATCCCTCTGCAAGACATCTCACAATTTTTGACTTTTCAGAGTCTGTCAAATTTCTCTTCTGACCCATTTTGCCAAAGGAAAGGAAGTTACCTAATAATTAAGCACACCTTATATAGGGTGTTGATGTCATTAGACCACACCCCTCCTCATTACAGAGATGCAAATCACCTGATTTACATAATTGGCAGTTGGCTTTCAAGCCTATACAGCTTGGAGTATGACAACATGTACAGTCATAGTAGAAAATGAACTCGGCACTCAACTTTAGTATAGTGAGAATAAAGATTTTTATTCACAGTAGTAACACGAAACGTTTCGGTCCTATATCATGGACCTTCATCAGTCACTACATTTATAAAAAACAGAAGAAAAAATTATATTAACAAAATAAAGTATGTACAATCAAAATTTGGTCAATAGTAAAGGTAGAGAGTAGTTGTATACAATGCTTCAGGAGATTTAGGGAGCAATCATAGGTCAGAGTTGTATCAGAGGTATCACAAAGGCAGAAAGAATATATATGGTGAGGACATACCAGATACTACTGGGAAGGGGGTTGATCCACATAGGGAAGAAAGAAAGGGCTGGATATAGCTGTAGGTGAAAATAAGATAAACGTAAGTGCCGATATTCTTTTATGTATAAGTAGATTTTGTGCCTATGCCTGTAGATGTGACATACCCTGTATTGGTGGGGTGAGATGAGGAAGAGGACAATGCCTCTATTGCACTAGTAACCTGTAGAAACAGCGCAAAACATAGATACCATAAATATCACAACTATCAATGTGATGGTGAAGCGGTGGAGCCGCTATACTTGTCTGTGACTGACCTGTTGTGAAGGAGTCCGGCAGTGAGGATAGGTCTCTGCATTGGACGCGGTGTCCACCGCTAGTCTGAGCGCAGAGAAAGCTAGAAAGCAGCATGTATATGAGAGGAAGAGGCGGGACTATAGTGTCAGTCTAACAGAGCATCAGACAGGAAGTGAGGTGGCAGGAAGTTAATGGACATGTGTTCCAAGTGAATACTAGGTAACCAGAGGCCGTCCTACAGGTGGGAGGAGTAAAGGAGCAGCGTGCTGATGGAGATGTGCCCAACAGGATGACGTGGCAGCATTATAGTATTTAATACAAGCGGCTCTAAAGTGAATGAAAGAGAGGCATGTTAGTACAAGCATGAAGGAGTTTACAGCAATAAACATTGCGATCTTGTACATTAGCTTAAAGCGATAGGAATACATAACAGGCTTGCAGCATCAGTATGCGTCAAAAGGGGCATAACAGTAATATGAGTACTGATTTAGTACATTATCATAAGACAGTATGGAAGACAAATCTGCAGGCAACAAGGACTAATTAATAAACACCTAACAGAGATCAAAGCAGCATGTGGTAAATGACAGGTGATGTGTAAACATCTGTATGCATCATTTATAAAGTAAAAGGGTGTCACAGCAAAATTCATATTGGTATAGTGCGTTATCAGAAGACAGTATGGGAAAATGGCAGCTCGGATTATTAAATAAATAAACACCTGGCTGAGATCAACATATCATGTGGTATATGGCAAGTGATGTATAAGAGGACTAGTCTAGAGGACTATAACCTAAATCGTGTCTACAAGTGGCGAGAGAGACCCTCTTCATGGCGACCTTCCTATTGTCCAGGTCAAAGATCTTCAACCGATGCCTCTACCTCCGGCGCAGAACAGGACAGAGGTGGCCTTTCTTCTGCTCCTATTCCTTTTTTAGGCCCACGCAGACGCCAAACAAGACGAAGAGGACCAGACGGGGGCACAGACCGAAGGGACAATCTGAATCAAATACGGACAACTCGTTCCCAGGTATGTGCCCACTCGTCATTAACATCTCATCCAGGACTTTGAGTATCGCAGAATATTATGTCCTCCAAAAAGGACTTTCCTTCTGTCCCTCTTACAAATATAGGACATTTGAACTTGAAATGGACCTTCAAAGGTTTTTTCGTTCCCTACGACTACGGGTGTATTTTTCTCAACCTCCCGCACCTAGACCTATACAGTCTCCGGGAGAACCGGGACGACTCTCAGCCACTACTCTGGGCCTGAGAACAAAGAGCCTCTTCAGACCTCCCCCTGGATCGAATGCTCTTGAGACCTTTATTGATTTCATTTATTCCTCTTTCCATGGTCTTAAATCTGACATGGAAAAAGGCAAATTACACTACCCACATAACCTCACGGCTACTGATCATCATGCCCTTAAATCCTTACAAGATGATAAAAATATCATCATAAAACCTGCGGATAAAGGGGGTGCAATTGTCGTGATGGACCGCTCATATTACATCTCTGAGGCACTCCGGCAACTCGACAACATCACTATTTATCAGAAATTACCGCGTGATCCCACCAATGATATACGGACCCACATTAGCGACACACTAAGACAACATTGTGATGCAGGCATCCTGGACAGTAAAACTCATGAGTTTCTAATCTCTCATAATCCGATCATCCCTGTATTCTACATACTCCCCAAAATCCATAAGAACCTCCAGCAACCCCCTGGCAGGCCAATCGTGGCCGCCTCGGACTCCATTTTCTCACCATTGGCAATTTATCTAGAAAAAATCTTCACTCCTCTAATCAAAACTAGCAAATCATTCATTTTGGACACTGGAGCGTTTCTGGACATGATCCACTCCATCAATCAAGTTCCAGCTAATTCCCTATTAGTCACATTTGACGTAAAAGACCTCTACACTTCCATACCTCATGAGAACGGTATACGGTCTGTCCAACGCTTACTTGAAAAATCGGACTTTAATCCAGCAGAGATCGCTCTCTGTCTGGATCTGTTAACCATCGTACTTAAACACAACTACTTTATGTTCCAGGATGATTTCTACCTGCAGATACGCGGGACCGCGATGGGCTCGAACGTAGCACCCCCATATGCAAATTGCTACATGGCCCATTTTGAGGAGACATTGATCTACACAAACCCTCTATTCAAGAACAACGCCATTGTCTGGAAACGTTACATAGACGATGTCTTCTGCATATGGGGGGGCACGTTCGAGTCCTTAGCACTCTTTCATCAATTTCTGAATTGCTCTTGGCCCGGACTCAGCTTTACCATCTCACACGACCACTCCAGGATCAATTTCCTAGACACTGTGATTATAAAGGATTCCAGTGGCTGTTTATCCACTGATCTATATGTCAAACCGACAGATCGTAACAGCTTACTTCATTTTAATAGCTTCCATCCAGTCGCCATGAAGAAATCCATTCCGACATCCCAATTCTATCGGGTCAAAAAGATCGTCTCCGATCATACCACTCAGGAAACCCGCCTCTCAGAAATGAATTCAAAATTTAGAGAGAGGGGCTATCCACAAGGGGTCCTGGATCGTTCCAGAACTACGGTCACTCGCAATAAACAAGATATGGGGGGCAGAATTGCTTTCGTACACCATTACCACCCCTATGCGTATATATTACACAAATCAATTCGCCAACATTGGCCGCTCCTCCAGACTGCGCACCCGGACATTAAAGAATTCTCTAGACCTTTTCTCCCATGCTTCCGCCGTGCACCCAACCTAAGGGATGCATTGATCAGAGCTGACTTAGGCCCTAAAAAATCAGGAACTACACAACAATTCCTGAAAAAAACCAAGAACGGGCACTTTCCCATGTCTGGGATGCACTCAATGTAATAACGTACTCAGAGGAGAAACCATCCATCACCCATATACGGGAAAAACATTTAGAGTCCGTGGTTTCTTTACTTGCGACACGGCCTTTGTGATATACGTGATTAAGTGTCCTTGTGGGTTATTATATGTTGGGGAAACTAGTCAACCTGTAAAACAACGCATTTCAAAACACAAATCAACCATAAGATGTAAGAATACCTTACTCCCCATCCCACACCACTTCATCACAATGGGACATACCATAGCCCAATTAAAATACCAAGTTTTGGAACAAATACCACATTCACGACGAGGAGGCGACCGCATACGTCAATTGAAAAGGAGAGAGGCGTATTGGATACACACCCTAGACACTCTATCACCTAAGGGTCTTAATCGTGAATACGATTTACTCTCCTTCATGTAATTCTGCATATGACCACTGAGGCTATAATTCCCCCACCCCCCTTTTTTATACATCACTTGCCATATACCACATGATATGTTGATCTCAGCCAGGTGTTTATTTATTTAATAATCCGAGCTGCCATTTTCCCATACCGTCTTCTGATAACGCACTATACCAATATGAATTTTGCTGTGACACCCTTTTACTTTATAAATGATGCATACAGATGTTTACACATCACCTGTCATTTACCACATGCTGCTTTGATCTCTGTTAGGTGTTTATTAATTAGTCCTTGTTGCCTGCAGATTTGTCTTCCATACTGTCTTATGATAATGTACTAAATCAGTACTCATATTACTGTTATGCCCCTTTTGACGCATACTGATGCTGCAAGCCTGTTATGTATTCCTATCGCTTTAAGCTAATGTACAAGATCGCAATGTTTATTGCTGTAAACTCCTTTATGCTTGTACTAACATGCCTCTCTTTCATTCACTTTAGAGCCGCTTGTATTAAATACTATAATGCTGCCACGTCATCCTGTTGGGCACATCTCCATCAGCACGCTGCTCCTTTACTCCTCCCACCTGTAGGACGGCCTCTGGTTACCTAGTATTCACTTGGAACACATGTCCATTAACTTCCTGCCACCTCACTTCCTGTCTGATGCTCTGTTAGACTGACACTATAGTCCCGCCTCTTCCTCTCATATACATGCTGCTTTCTAGCTTTCTCTGCGCTCAGACTAGCGGTGGACACCGCGTCCAATGCAGAGACCTATCCTCACTACCGGACTCCTTCACAACAGGTCAGTCACAGACAAGTATAGCGGCTCCACCGCTTCACCATCACATTGATAGTTGTGATATTTATGGTATCTATGTTTTGCGCTGTTTCTACAGGTTACTAGTGCAATAGAGGCATTGTCCTCTTCCTCATCTCACCCCACCAATACAGGGTATGTCACATCTACAGGCATAGGCACAAAATCTACTTATACATAAAAGAATATCGGCACTTACGTTTATCTTATTTTCACCTACAGCTATATCCAGCCCTTTCTTTCTTCCCTATGTGGATCAACCCCCTTCCCAGTAGTATCTGGTATGTCCTCACCATATATATTCTTTCTGCCTTTGTGATACCTCTGATACAACTCTGACCTATGATTGCTCCCTAAATCTCCTGAAGCATTGTATACAACTACTCTCTACCTTTACTATTGACCAAATTTTGATTGTACATACTTTATTTTGTTAATATAATTTTTTCTTCTGTTTTTTATAAATGTAGTGACTGATGAAGGTCCATGATATAGGACCGAAACGTTTCGTGTTACTACTGTGAATAAAAATCTTTATTCTCACTATACTAAAGTTGAGTGCCGAGTTCATTTTCTATTAGATACGGTGTGGGAACCTACTCTGGCACCTTCTTGGTTGTGCACACGGTTATTTTTTCATATGATATACCCATACGTGTAGCACGCCATCTTTGGTCATGTCACTATCCTCTCTCACTTTTTCGTATAATGCTGATGAGACATCGAGCATCCTAGCTCAGACCACCCTTTCAAGTGATTTCCTCAAGGCTCCCCCTCGGGAGACCCGTGGACGCGATTTAGAGAGAGAATTACGCCACCGCACAAACCTAGAATTGCACTGTGCCACTCTCACTGAATATATTAGAGTTCAGAGAATTCCACGGGGCCTACGAGTACCCCTTCGTCCCACCCTCTTCTCTGACTCCACTGAATATTGTCAAAAATATGAACAAATACTTAACAAGTGCTCTTTCGACCTCATGCTTTTAACCGTAGAGAACTTGCAGAAGGCCATAGCTACCAGCACCGAGCAAGTTGGCTCCATCGAGGCACAACTGTCTTCCACGGGGACACCAGAGGAAATCTCCTCCTTAAAATCACAGATAAATAACAACATAATTCAACACAGAAAGGACATAGAGGATCGCAAGCGCCAGAAATTTGCCCGAGATCTAGAGGACTATAACCTAAATCGTGTCTACAAGTGGCGAGAGAGACCCTCTTCATGGCGACCTTCCTATTGTCCAGGTCAAAGATCTTCAACCGATGCCTCTACCTCCGGCGCAGAACAGGACAGAGGTGGCCTTTCTTCTGCTCCTATTCCTTTTTTAGGCCCACGCAGACGCCAAACAAGACGAAGAGGACCAGACGGGGGCACAGACCGAAGGGACAATCTGAATCAAATACGGACAACTCGTTCCCAGGTATGTGCCCACTCGTCATTAACATCTCATCCAGGACTTTGAGTATCGCAGAATATTATGTCCTCCAAAAAGGACTTTCCTTCTGCCCCTCTTACAAATATAGGACATTTTAACTTGAAATGGACCTTCAAAGGTTTTTTCGTTCCTACGACTACGGGTGTATTTTTCTCAACCTCCCGCACCTAGACCTATACAGTCTCCGGGAGAACCGGGACGACTCTCAGCCACTACTCTGGGCCTGAGAACAAAGAGCCTCTTCAGACCTCCCCCTGGATCGAACGCTCTTGAGACCTTTATTGATTTCATTTATTCCTCTTTCCATGGTCTTAAATCTGACATGGAAAAGGCAAATTACACTACCCACATAACCTCACGGCTACTGATCATCATGCCCTTAAATCCTTACAAGATGATAAAAATATCATCATAAAACCTGCGGATAAAGGGGGTGCAATTGTCGTGATGGACCGCTCATATTACATCTCTGAGGCACTCCGGCAACTCGACAACATCACTATTTATCAGAAATTACCGCGTGATCCCACCAATGATATACGGACCCACATTAGCGACACACTAAGACAACATTGTGATGCAGGCATCCTGGACAGTAAAACTCATGAGTTTCTAATCTCTCATAATCCGATCATCCCTGTATTCTACATACTCCCCAAAATCCATAAGAACCTCCAGCAACCCCCTGGCAGGCCAATCGTGGCCGCCTCGGACTCCATTTTCTCACCATTGGCAATTTATCTAGAAAAAATCTTCACTCCTCTAATCAAAACTAGCAAATCATTCATTTTGGACACTGGAGCGTTTCTGGACATGATCCACTCCATCAATCAAGTTCCAGCTAATTCCCTATTAGTCACATTTGACGTAAAAGACCTCTACACTTCCATACCTCATGAGAACGGTATACGGTCTGTCCAACGCTTACTTGAAAAATCGGACTTTAATCCAGCAGAGATCGCTCTCTGTCTGGATCTGTTAACCATCGTACTTAAACACAACTACTTTATGTTCCAGGATGATTTCTACCTGCAGATACGCGGGACCGCGATGGGCTCGAACGTAGCACCCCCATATGCAAATTGCTACATGGCCCATTTTGAGGAGACATTGATCTACACAAACCCTCTATTCAAGAACAACGCCATTGTCTGGAAACGTTACATAGACGATGTCTTCTGCATATGGGGGGGCACGTTCGAGTCCTTAGCACTCTTTCATCAATTTCTGAATTGCTCTTGGCCCGGACTCAGCTTTACCATCTCACACGACCACTCCAGGATCAATTTCCTAGACACTGTGATTATAAAGGATTCCAGTGGCTGTTTATCCACTGATCTATATGTCAAACCGACAGATCGTAACAGCTTACTTCATTTTAATAGCTTCCATCCAGTCGCCATGAAGAAATCCATTCCGACATCCCAATTCTATCGGGTCAAAAAGATCGTCTCCGATCATACCACTCAGGAAACCCGCCTCTCAGAAATGAATTCAAAATTTAGAGAGAGGGGCTATCCACAAGGGGTCCTGGATCGTTCCAGAACTACGGTCACTCGCAATAAACAAGATATGGGGGGCAGAATTGCTTTCGTACACCATTACCACCCCTATGCGTATATATTACACAAATCAATTCGCCAACATTGGCCGCTCCTCCAGACTGCGCACCCGGACATTAAAGAATTCTCTAGACCTTTTCTCCCATGCTTCCGCCGTGCACCCAACCTAAGGGATGCATTGATCAGAGCTGACTTAGGCCCTAAAAAATCAGGAACTACACAACAATTCCTGAAAAAACCAAGAACGGGCACTTTCCCATGTCTGGGATGCACTCAATGTAATAACGTACTCAGAGGAGAAACCATCCATCACCCATATACGGGAAAAACATTTAGAGTCCGTGGTTTCTTTACTTGCGACACGGCCTTTGTGATATACGTGATTAAGTGTCCTTGTGGGTTATTATATGTTGGGGAAACTAGTCAACCTGTAAAACAACGCATTTCAAAACACAAATCAACCATAAGATGTAAGAATACCTTACTCCCCATCCCACACCACTTCATCACAATGAGACATACCATAGCCCAATTAAAATACCAAGTTTTGGAACAAATACCACATTCACGACGAGGAGGCGACCGCATACGTCAATTGAAAAGGAGAGAGGCGTATTGGATACACACCCTAGACACTCTATCACCTAAGGGTCTTAATCGTGAATACGATTTACTCTCCTTCATGTAATTCTGCATATGACCACTGAGGCTA
Organism: Oophaga sylvatica; assembly: GCA_033576555.1. Taxonomy (NCBI): domain Eukaryota; kingdom Metazoa; phylum Chordata; class Amphibia; order Anura; family Dendrobatidae; genus Oophaga; species Oophaga sylvatica. Next base: position 4,348 of record JARQOD010004114.1, on the reverse strand, counting down.
TAATTCCCCCACCCCCCTTTTTTATACATCACTTGCCATATACCACATGATATGTTGATCTCAGCCAGGTGTTTATTTATTTAATAATCCGAGCTGCCATTTTCCCATACTGTCTTCTGATAACGCACTATACCAATATGAATTTTGCTGTGACACCCTTTTACTTTATAAATGATGCATACAGATGTTTACACATCACCTGTCATTTACCACATGCTGCTTTGATCTCTGTTAGGTGTTTATTAATTAGTCCTTGTTGCCTGCAGATTTGTCTTCCATACTGTCTTATGATAATGTACTAAATCAGTACTCATATTACTGTTATGCCCCTTTTGACGCATACTGATGCTGCAAGCCTGTTATGTATTCCTATCGCTTTAAGCTAATGTACAAGATCGCAATGTTTATTGCTGTAAACTCCTTCATGCTTGTACTAACATGCCTCTCTTTCATTCACTTTAGAGCCGCTTGTATTAAATACTATAATGCTGCACGTCATCCTGTTGGGCACATCTCCATCAGCACGCTGCTCCTTTACTCCTCCCACCTGTAGGACGGCCTCTGGTTACCTAGTATTCACTTGGAACACATGTCCATTAACTTCCTGCCACCTCACTTCCTGTCTGATGCTCTGTTAGACTGACACTATAGTCCCGCCTCTTCCTCTCATATACATGCTGCTTTCTAGCTTTCTCTGCGCTCAGACTAGCGGTGGACACCGCGTCCAATGCAGAGACCTATCCTCACTGCCGGACTCCTTCACAACAGGTCAGTCACAGACAAGTATAGCGGCTCCACCGCTTCACCATCACATTGATAGTTGTGATATTTATGGTATCTATGTTTTGCGCTGTTTCTACAGGTTACTAGTGCAATAGAGGCATTGTCCTCTTCCTCATCTCACCCCACCAATACAGGGTATGTCACATCTACAGGCATAGGCACAAAATCTACTTATACATAAAAGAATATCGGCACTTACGTTTATCTTATTTTCACCTACAGCTATATCCAGCCCTTTCTTTCTTCCCTATGTGGATCAACCCCCTTCCCAGTAGTATCTGGTATGTCCTCACCATATATATTCTTTCTGCCTTTGTGATACCTCTGATACAACTCTGACCTATGATTGCTCCCTAAATCTCCTGAAGCATTGTATACAAACTACTCTCTACCTTTACTATTGACCAAATATTGATTGTACATACTTTATTTTGTTAATATAATTTTTTCTTCTGTTTTTTATAAATGTAGTGACTGATGAAGGTCCATGATATAGGACCGAAACGTTTCGTGTTACTACTGTGAATAAAAATCTTTATTCTCACTATACTAAAGTTGAGTGCCGAGTTCATTTTCTATTAGATACGGTGTGGGAACCTACTCTGGCACCTTCTTGGTTGTGCACACGGTTATTTTTTCATATGATATACCCATACGTGTAGCACGCCATCTTTGGTCATGTCACTATCCTCTCTCACTTTTTCGTATAATGCTGATGAGACATCGAGCATCCTAGCTCAGACCACCCTTTCAAGTGATTTCCTCAAGGCTCCCCCTCGGGAGACCCGTGGACGCGATTTAGAGAGAGAATTACGCCACCGCACAAACCTAGAATTGCACTGTGCCACTCTCACTGAATATATTAGAGTTCAAGAATTCCACGGGGCCTACGAGTACCCCTTCGTCCACCCTCTTCTCTGACTCCACTGAATATTGTCAAAAATATGAACAAATACTTTAACAAGTGCTCTTTCGACCTCATGCTTTTAACCGTAGAGAACTTGCAGAAGGCCATAGCTACCACACCGAGCAAGTTGGCTCCATCGAGGCACAACTGTCTTCCACGGGGACACCAGAGGAAATCTCCTCCTTAAAATCACAGATAAATAACAACATAATTCAACACAGAAAGGACATAGAGGATCGCAAGCGCCAGAAATTTGCCCGAGATCTAGAGGACTATAACCTAAATCGTGGTCTACAAGTGGCGAGAGAGACCCTCTTCATGGCGACCTTCCTATTGTCCAGGTCAAAGATCTTCAACCGATGCCTCTACCTCCGCGCAGAACAGGACAAGGTGGCCTTTCTTCTGCTCCTATTCCTTTTTTAGGCCCACGCAGACGACCAAACAAGACGAAGAGGACCAGACGGGGCACAGACCGAAGGGACAATCTGAATCAAATACGGACAACTCGTTCCCAGGTATGTGCCCACTCGTCATTAACATCTCATCCAGGACTTTGAGTATCGCAGAATATTATGTCCTCCAAAAAGGACTTTCCTTCTGCCCCTCTTACAAATATAGGACATTTGAACTTGAAATGGACCTTCAAAGGTTTTTTCGTTCCCTACGACTACGGGTGTATTTTTCTCAACCTCCCGCACCTAGACCTATACAGTCTCCGGGAGAACCGGGACGACTCTCAGCCACTACTCTGGGCTGAGAAACAAAGAGCCTCTTCAGACCTCCCCCTGGATCGAACGCTCTTGAGACCTTTATTGATTTCATTTATTCCTCTTTCCATGGTCTTAAATCTGACATGGAAAAAGGGAAATTACACTACCCACATAACCTCACGGTACTGATCATCATGCCCTTAAATCCTTACAAGATGATAAAAATATCATCATAAAACCTGCGGATAAAGGGGGTGCAATTGTCGTGATGGACCGCTCATATTACATCTCTGAGGCACTCCGGCAACTCGACAACATCACTATTTATCAGAAATTACCGCGTGATCCCACCAATGATATACGGACCCACATTAGCGACACACTAAGACAACATTGTGATGCAGGCATCCTGGACAGTAAAACTCATGAGTTTCTAATCTCTCATAATCCGATCATCCCTGTATTCTACATACTCCCCAAAATCCATAAGAACCTCCAGCAACCCCCTGGCAGGCCAATCGTGGCCGCCTCGGACTCCATTTTCTCACCATTGGGGAATTTATCTAGAAAAAATCTTCACTCCTCTAATCAAAACTAGCAAATCATTCATTTTGGACACTGGAGCGTTTCTGGACATGATCCACTCCATCAATCAAGTTCCAGCTAATTCCCTATTAGTCACATTTGACGTAAAAGACCTCTACACTTCCAACCTCATGAGAACGGTATACGGTCTGTCCAACGCTTACTTGAAAAATCGGACTTTTAATCCAGCAGAGATCGCTCTCTGTCTGGATCTGTTAACCATCGTACTTAAACACAACTACTTTATGTTCCAGGATGATTTCTACCTGCAGATACGCGGGACCGCGATGGGCTCGAACGTAGCACCCCCATATGCAAATTGCTACATGGCCCATTTTGAGGAGACATTGATCTACACAAACCCTCTATTCAAGAAACAACGCCATTGTCTGGAAACGTTACATAGACGATGTCTTCTGCATATGGGGGGGCACGTTCGAGTCCTTAGCACTCTTTCATCAATTTCTGAATTCTCTTGGCCCGGACTCAGCTTTACCATCTCACACGACCACTCCAGGATCAATTTCCTAGACACTGTGATTATAAAGGATTCCAGTGGCTGTTTTATCCACTGATCTATAGTCAAACCGCAGATCGTAACAGCTTATTTCATTTTAATAGCTTCCATCAGTCGCCATGAAGAAATCCATTCCGACATCCCAATTCTATCGGGTCAAAAAGATCATCTCCGATCATACCACTCAGGAAACCCGCCTCTCAGAAATGAATTCAAAATTTAGAGAGAGGGGCTATCCACAAGGGGTCCTGGATCGTTCCAAACTAGGTCACTCGCAATAAACAAGATATGGGGGGCAGAATTGCTTTCGTACACCATTACCACCCCTATGCGTATATATTACACAAATCAATTCGCCAACATTGGCCGCTCCTCCAGACTGCGCACCGGACATTAAAGAATTCTCTAGACCTTTTCTCCCATGCTTCCGCCGTGCACCCAACCTAAGGGATGCATTGATCAGAGCTGACTTAGGCCCTAAAAAATCAGGAACTACACAACAAATTCCTGAAAAAACCAAGAACGGGCACTTTCCCATGTCTGGGATGCACTCAATGTAATAACGTACTCAGAGGAGAAACCATCCATCACCCATATACGGAAAAACATTTAGAGTCCGAGGTTTCTTTACTTGCGACAACGGCCTTTGTGATATACGTGATTAAGTGGGCCTTGTGGGTTATTATAAGTTGGGGAAACTAGTCAACCTGTAAAACAACGCATTTCAAAACACAAATCAACCATAAGATGTAAGAATACCCTACTCCCCATCCCACACCAAATTCATCACAATGGGACATAACCATAGCCCAATTAAAATACAAGTTTTGGAACAAATACCACATT